>CM019214.1:21368233-21647592 GCA_009741485.1 Malurus cyaneus samueli
AAAACTACTTTATCTCACCCTGCTGGCTGTTCGCCATCTTACTTCCCCCCGTCCCAGAGGGAAGGGGAGTGATAGGGTCAACCCACAACGTGTGCAAATAATTCTGGTTTTCAACCAGGTATTCCATATTTCATAGTGAAGCTGTGTTCATAGTGTTTGTATGTTAGAGGTTGGTGAATTCATGCAGGCCTTTGGTAGATTCCTTGGCTTGGAAGGATAACTCAGATAATCAAAAAGTGTCTTGTGACAAGCACATAGGGCAGGTCAAGGTGCAAAAATCAAGACGCTCAAGTATGCTTTTCAAGATTAGAAAAAAGCAATTTTTAAGGTAAAAGTCTTCAGTTTTTTTTTTTAATTATTCCTCAAGCTTCCATTCAACATCACTGAATGGTTTTCTCCCGGGGTCCACCCTGCATCACACTAATAAAATCATCAGAGACTGAATCTACTGCATATTACCACAATATGTCTCATCTGATTCTGGTTAAGTGAAGCATCAAAACCAAACCAAGCAACAGCAACACCCCTCTCAGCTTGATCCATACTCCAGAACCAAACAAATAAACTCTGTTTTCGGATTTGTACTGACCTGAAGAGTCTGGACTAGCTCAAGCTCTTACATTTTCAAGATGACTGTTATAATTATTATGGTCTCTGTAGCAGTGTTTACTTCTTGTTCTCTTGATTATTTGATCAAACATAGCAAAGGACATCGACATTAATCACTGAGCAGTCAGAATTCCTATTTTATATGTTACCTTTTTAATAAATTCTGGCTTTTGATTTCTGATGGGGCATGTGCCTGACTAATGCTTACTGAAAACAAAGGAGCTCATGTTATTTGTAACAGGAGCTACAAGCACTTACTGTATCACAAAATGCAGCCATCTTTAGGAGGGCAAAAGCTTTATTTCAGTGAAAGGTTCTTATCATCATTGATACACAATCACAGAGCTGACAACGGGCCAGGAACAAATATTTCCCTTACCTAATCGAGTAGAAGCTTGACTGTACGTCATAGTTTACAAAGCTCTTTGTTCTATTAATAGTATAGAATATAATTGTGTCACTTGAAGCATGGCATAGCTTTCTGGTGAGAATTCTCTTGAATATAAGTATTGCACATACCACTCTATTTAAGTATCTTCACTAATGAGCTAATATTGCTCAAGCTATTCAAGCATATGGAGGTCATTACTTAGAGTTGAGTTTATAGAGGGGTTGCTGTTTTCCATCCATAGCTGCTGTAAAGTGAGACAGGCTGTGAAGCAACTTCTGAAGTGTCTGAGGACTTCACATTTACCGGCCAGAAAGACTTCCCTGTTCTCTCTGCTTAGTAGTCCCAGGAGGCAATAAAAGTAAAATAGTTATAAAATAGGACATATGGACAAACTTGCTGTTGCAGCAGGTATGGATTATATAATGAGAAAATCAAGTATCTGACATAAAAGGACATCAACTCAGTGCCCAGTCACTCTGTGATACTGACTTTGAGAGTTTCTGTGGGCTCTGCTTGGAGAATTGACATTTATCCACAGACAAGGAATCTGTAAGTTTGTCCTTGTCTTTGAAGCTGTCATCTTGTTCTCCTGCCTGACAGCCAAGTGTTCAAACATGCAGCTATGTCAGCTCACATCTCAGCATCTAGGTAAATAAAATTACTAGTACCCAGTAGGACTGGTGTGACTATTTTAGTTCCCTAAGACAAGTTAAAAAAATAGGGAAAATCTTATGGTGCCATATTGTACGTTTTCAGCCTTAGTAAGTTAGTCTAGTAATAAAGCTGTGACTTTACAGGCACTGTAATAATTAAAAAATACTGCTATTATCTGTATTTTCTGTTAAGTTTCAGAGCTGTGTAATTAAAAAGCTATAAATATTTGTGGAGTTTTCCTTTGGAAGAAAATAATATTTCGTATTATGGCTCTATCTATGGCCATAGAAACACTTCATCAAAAAATCTGGTTGAAGTTCAGCTTCTGACCATATGATCTTCCAGAAACACACTATTTCTGTCCAAAATCAGTATATTTTACAGGTTAGCAAAAAAAAAAAAAAAAAAAAAAAAAAAAAAAAAAAAATTACAACAATAAATGGATCTTGGGCTCATTCAAAAATCTGCTTTTAAATGTATCTGTGATTGTACTGCAAATTCAAATTGCCAGTGGATCTTATTGCTTAATGTTAAGTCAACTTGGACTGAAATCCCGATATTTTTCTACCTTTTCTTCCACTCCTTTATCATATCCCTAAAACCTACTGTAGTGAAAATGAAAAAAAACCCACCTACAAAAAAATACCCATGCAAATTGACTGATCAGGGATTTGGTTTGGTTTTTTGGTTGTTTTTTTTTTTTGTTTTTTGGGGGTTTTTTTTGTATCTTAAGCAAAGCAGAACAATGAGGATGTATTTGTTATGTTTCCTTTGTTTGCTGTTTTAGCTTCCTTGAAAGTATATAATTATTTTACGATTTTATAGCAATTAAGAAATTATTTGTTTAGACACACAATTTCTTAGCTTGAAAATATAGGCCTAAATTCTACTGGGATTTATAGATTAAACAAATGCTTAAAGAGAGTGTGTAATTAGATGTTTTGCTGAATTGGATTTTTAATTGCTAATTTATTTTTAGTAAAGTTTTATTGACATCCCCGTTTATTTAAAGGTGCTATTAGGTTTTCAACAGAAGATTTCACTTGCAGAATTTTGGAAGAATTACCTACATTAAAGCAATGAGGTAGAATTAATTATTAAGGACTTAGAGACAAAATCAAACAGGGAGCAATAAAACTGAAACCCCATGTATTTCTTCTGGAGTTTTCCCATTCTAATAAAGTGAAGTGTACAATAAAACTGAAACCCCATGTATTTCTTCTGGAGTTTTCCCATTCTAATAAAGTGAAGTGTACAAACACATTATTTCCCTATGATGTTCTTCCATATCTGCTTTTTCTCATGTACAGTGAAGCAGCTTGATGGTTGGTAAAAGCAAGATGGGTTGGGTTGTATTTTTTGTTGGTGGTGGTTTTGTTTTTTTTCCCAAACAAAGCCTGCTTTGTCACAATGAAAATGGTACTGTAAAAATAAAATAGAAATAATGAAAAAGATGAAAAATTGAGACTTTACCTTTATGGGAAAGTAATGATAGATATATTTTTAATAGACAAGGAGAATGACTTGCAAAAGTCTCAAGACAAATGAGAAACTTTGAAGTTTTCACCAAGATTTTATTTTTGTCAGTAATATGGAGAACAAAAAAAAAAAAAAAGCCTTTTACAGGAGACAAATGCTCATATTTCATGAACAGAATTATTTGAAATTATGATCTGGGGCTGCAGTGGTGGCAGATTTCCTGTCCCTTCAGAAGGCACTGCCCTCAGCAGTGAAGGTGTCTATGGTTCTACATAAAATGAGGAGTGCATCCTTGATATATTTTTGTGATTTACAAGTTTTACACATTTTTATTTTTTGATCAATTGTTCTGTCTACAAGTAGCACATTTATTATCCTCAAGTCAGATGTTATGTTATAATGAAGTCAAGAAGGTTTCATTGCAATGAGGCAATGATCTCTTTTCCTAATTTATCTTATATGTAAAAGTTCATTGGAGTGAATACAAAAATCTGTAGCAAGCAAATTAGGTACACTGAAGGCCATTGAAATTCAGGTTTTGTATATTCATTGCATGCACTTCCATCTGACATTTTACGTGGGCTTTAGTTGAAAAGGTGCTGAAATATAGAAAACAGGAAAAGCCTCTGGAGCAGCCAAATCCATCAGCTTCATGCTGGGCTAATGTCACCTTGTGGCTTCCTTTTTGTTGTGAGAGTAGGAAAGATCTTCACCTGGAATATGTGGATACTTCCCATGAAAGTTGACAGCAAAAAACTTAATTCCTTCTTAGTATCTCCTCCAGGTTTCTCAAAGAAATATCCCCCAGTCTGGCCTTTCTCTGTTGCAGACCTTCGCACCAGCTCTGCAAAACAAGAACAAAGAGTTTTGTGAATAACCAAAAAAAAACCCAAAACTTCACTCTCCATATTAGCTTTGTACCAGTGCAAATGGTTGCATAGGTGTGATGGAAGGCCACACGAAATACAAGACTTAGAAGCAACGTTAAAGAAACATCATTGTGGATTGCCCAAAATAAAATCAAGTTTTTGGTACTATAAAGTCTGAGTTTTTTTGTGGGAGAATTTCTTTTCATTGGGCATTTCACATGAACTTGATGTGTCTCTGAGGAAACATATCAAACATTTTTGTGAACTTAAAATCTGTCCAGAAATTCCAGATCATTTACTTGTATATAATAATCTAAAGGTGTTATAAAAATGCATGTAGAGTTCAGAGTGGATTAAACATAATCAAAACTTGACATAATCAAGAAAAAATCCGATTACTCAGGAAAAAACCCTAGTAGACTGCTTCCCAAAGCTTTTGGGAGGAGAAACTAATTTAAAAACCAGTCATAATTCTGTGTCTAACCAAAAAATTGGTAACATTATCTACTGCCCAACAGAGTCTCTTGAGTAGCAGTAGTATTTCTCTGAAATATATAATCAGAAAGATTTCATTTGAATAACTGATTGTGTTTTAAAAATTGAAGAGTGGGATACTTATTATTTAGGGAAATAACTTTGGTATTTAGAAATAATGGTCCAATTCTATTGTCTGTGAGAGACAAGTCAATCACCCAAGGCTGGCAAGTATAAAAGAAGCTCTGTAAGAGCTAAAGCAGCACCTGGGGAGCCTGCAGGACAGCACAGGGCCTGCCCCATGACCTCTGCAGCACCAGCTGAGCAGATCTCTGTGTTGGTTGCACAGGTCAAGTCTGCCAGACGTTTTTGGGGAGCTCGGAAGTCAGCAACTCTGCTTGTTATACATCTCATATCTGGCCATACATCATGGAGTGATGGCATGCTTTGGGTTGGAAGGGTCCTTAGAGATCATCTAGTTCCATCCCCTGTGCCATGGACAGGGACACCTTCCACTAGGTCAGCCTGATCAAAGCCCCCTCCAACCAGGAATGGGGCATCCATTTCCCTGGGAAACATGAGCCAGTGCCTCACCACCCATGTCAGGGAGAATTTCTTCCTGACATAGAGTCTAAACCTACCTTTTGTCAGTTCAAAACCAATACTCCTCATCCTGTTGCCCACTCCGGTATGTCTAAATCTGATGTCTGCATCTCATCCTGAACAGATTATGTCTATAGCCCGTAGGTTCCTCTGTGAGAAAGACTTTTGATCCTGTGTCCACACAGACTACGTTCCTCTGCTGTCACCGGGAAATAGTTCTGTCTTTGGGCAATGTCCTAGTAAGCCTTCTGCTGATGAGGCTGATAGACCACTGCTCTCCCTCTTCCCCTGGAAATCATCTCCATCTTTTCTTTTCTCCCCACAGCTGTCTGTAGATGGAAGATTTTCCAGAGACATTTTGATCTGTTGACAAAAGGTCAACAGCTAAAAATACAACTCGTCATCTGAGTATTGCTTAAAACAGAATACTCTTCAGATGGTCTCTGCTGCATCTATGAAAACATGACAAGTGAGAGGTCTGACTTGTCAGTCCTTGTGAGGGATGCTGGGGAGTGATGATTGTGGTATTCAGTCAGCTCATGTGTTGGCACTGTGCTGATGAAGACACAGGAGTTGGACATTTCAGAGACACTCAATAGACTGGATAGGAAGGCAATTTTAAAGAAACCACACTATGGACGTGTTAAGTAAGAGGTTGAGGCTGAGCTGATATACAGTTTTAGCTGAAAAAATAATAACCACACCACTTTTCAAACTGAGGAATGTTTCTCCAGAGAGGGGAGGAGAGTTGGAGAGAGCAGAATCACCAGTTCCAGTCCACATCACACCAGGAATGGACTCTTCCTATCTTATTAGTTAGAAATGTAATGGTGTGGAGGAGTGCAATAGATTTTTTTTTAAAATATATTTTAATACTTTAACATTTAACACTGAATTTTACATTTCACATGGCCTGCTCTTGGGTCCTTCAATAAACAAGCCAATAATACCAAATTGAGCTTGTAGCAAATCTCATAATGAATATCTTTCAAAAAAGCCTGAATCCAGAGTCATCCAAGGCTATCCAATGCTAAACCAGCTTATGCAGGGCTTTATGTAGAAAAAAAACCACCAGTTATTAGCAAATTATGCAGAAGAGAAAGCCAATGTAAATAATCTATTAGAATTCACTGGTAATTATGCGTGTTTTCTCCTCTATAGCTTCTGTCCTTAGTCCAGTAATAATGAGCTCTCGATGAAGAAAATACCATGACATTTCAACACATATGGTTTTTCAAAAAAGGGAAAAAAAAGAAAAGTGAAACACCCCAGGACGAAAATAAATCAGTTTTTGCCTCATGTGAACTAGTGCACAAGACAGAATTGGACAACTTGAAAATTAAGTTAACACTTTTCTAAACACGCTGTCATACAGAAGTAAAAGATGGCAATTTTTTCATATAATATAATGTGCTATATTTGGTTATGTTTTCACAGTTTTCAAGCCTTTGTCACTCATCCCTTCTCTAAGCATACAGTCTATTTTCTTTATTCATCAACTGACAATCTTCCCTGAGAGAACGGAAGAAGAAAGTTATGAATAAAAGTCTCTATTTCTTGTCGTGTTCATAAACAACGTACTAAGTTTGAAAGAAGGCTTTCACAGCAATTTTAACAGCCAAATGTAACAGCTCATTTAGAGCCTCACTTTTCACGTGGCCAAAAAGTTGATCCAGATTGATGAAGAGCTCTGAAAATATTGTGGGAAATTCTTCTTTTAGTCAATATACAAAGTACATCCTGATTGATTTTCAGGGAGTTGTAGATGAAATTTTCAGAGATGTCATGGATGGAGTTGTATACAATTTCCAAATATTTTAATAGTAATTAGATAACAGGTCACCCTAAAAAATACTGAAAATATGAGCTCTAACTAGTAACAATGTTGACCTGTCATCTGTTTTCCACTAAGTACTGTATTTCATAGATTATACATAAAGCCTCAGGCAGGATAACACATATATATTAAATAAAATGCCTGCAGGTTCTCTGTCCATAATAATATTCAGGACAGTGACAGAACATAAGGATTATTTTTAATCATTACATATAATTATTTTTAAGGCGTCATCTGTTCAATGTTTAAAGTATTTGTAAGCCATAGTTTGTTGAATAAATTAGACCAAAGTAAACACTGAGAACTTCTGATACAGATACGAAAAATACAGGTTTGTTCCTTACTTCAAAGCCTCTTTCTGAATCTGTGTGTTAACAGTTTATTAAATTATACTTTGCACATAAATATGTATGTATGCCTATGAAAACCCAAGCAGAAATATTCCAACATCACAGTGGGAGACTAGAAAATGATTAAAATATCAGGACAACTGGGATATGAGGTGATGGAAGAATGGCCATTTGACTTTTGGCTGACACTTCCAGCCATATGTGACACTTCCAACCATATGTTACAATGAATGTAAAAAATCAAATTATACACTTGACTGAACAACATCATGGGAAAATTTGTAGTCTAATTTGGGTTTTTAAACTGAAACTCATACCTGATTTCTAAATATGATGCCACTGTGTTTAGCTGATCTGGGGCTAATTGCAGTTTCATCTTTGGCAGAACTATCCCTGTGAACCCTATGATATATTCTGCATTTGCCAGCAGCAATAAAATTACCACATAAAGAAAAAGCCAGAGGGAAGAAAAAAAAAACAAAAAAAAAGATCATTTGGTGTTAAAATTAAAAAATACATTGAAAAACTTGTGATGGAAATAGCTTTTTAGTGTCTGTCCACCAGTTTGCTGGAAATCATTACCAAGGTTCAAGTAAAAGTGGGTCCATGTCACAGGAATCCAAAATAGATTTTCTGGTCACCTAAAACCCCATTTCTGTTGTGTTTGCTTATGCATAATCTCAGTCACATTTGAGTGTTTTAATAATTGAGAACAAACAACATTTGCTGATTCTTAATAGCTGATTTAACCCACATAAATAACTTAAAAACTAATAATTTGCCTCCATCTTTGGTAGCCCTGCAGTCATGTTGCTGATGAAATAGAGAGCTACCCTTGGCTAGGAGAGCAATTAAGATATTGCATTACAGAGAAGCCTTAAAGTAACAAATTAAACTTCCTTTTCCTCTCACACGATCTGTTGTAGCCAAATGGTTTTGCTGTAATTTTACAACAGTTACAGACGGACAACAACTTTCCTAGCCAAGTACTGGAAAACTTAGATTAAATATTGAGAGGAATTCTTTACTCTGAGGATGCTGAGGCACTGGCACAGGCTGCTCAGAAAAGTTCTGGGTGCCCCTTCCCTGAAAATGTTCAAGTGAAAGGCATCACTCCCAGTGGCAGGGGGCTTGGAACTAAATGATCTTTAAGGTCCCTTCCAACTCAAACCAATCTATGATTTCCTTCATGCATCTTATAATTTCTCAGTAATTAGTATGTCAAACAAACAAACAACAAAAAAAAAAAAACCCTCACAAAAATTAACCAACTAATCCAACATACAAAAACAATCACAAAAAAAAAAATTCCATACATATTTTCATCCTTGACTCTTTCCCTAAGTTTAAGCAATATTTTAGGGGAAAAAAAAAGAAACCCAGGAAGCTGCACTGGAGAAGAAGACAGATTCATTTTGTCCTTATTGACACAGAGCCACAGTGCAAATTCTTTAGGTAAGTTAAGGCATTGGTTACAGCTTTTAATTAAAAGCTGTAACCAATGCCTTCAGCAGACAAGATACTTACTTGGACATCTTTAATCTCATCTCTAAAATACCATTTTGTTGAAAATATTGGTCTTGACCTATACTATTTGAAAGTTTGTATAACCTATTAACCTTCATCAAAGAGAGTATTCACAGAATTCAAAAAAACCCATTACAGTTTATTTCTTGGAGACTTCTCCACCTAAAAAGTGTCCATACAGAATTGATGATTAGTTTATTAGAGGTAATCCTTTCAAGCATCATTCTGGGACTAAAAAAAAATAGAAAGACTATATGTCTGTCTAGTCAACATTTCAGGTTAGGGTCACAAGTGAAATTTTCAAATGAATCTCCCAGTTGGTCTTTGATTACCACTGTTTTCCTTGATATCACAAGTAATTTCAGAGTATGTGACTAAGTTTGCTGTTAGAAATTAGACCAGAAGACTCCTTAATGCAATCCAACTGCTAATGGTCACCAAGACCCTGGGAACAGATTTAGAACTACTCCAAAATTAACTTCCTCTCCATGATTTTGGTGAGTGCATCCTCTGCAGGGATTGCTTCCTTTGACTGTGCTATGGACAGCTATGATTAATTTTTCTTCCTGTGGATATTCACTGGAGTTTTACCTTTTTACAGTCCTTAACTTAAAAGTATCCATAATTTGCACTTTCTCTGCTCTTTAGTCACGTTACTGTAGCTACTCTCAAGCAGTTTAGAGCGAGACAAACTAGTTTTTTAGTTCTCCATGTCATTTTTCACTCAGTATGAAAACAAAATTAATCAAGCAAGCAAATAACTGAAAAGGGAGTTCATTCTGACACCAGTTCAGTTGTTAATTGTTCCATAGCTATATTTAAGGCTCAAGAGGTGTTGCTCTTCACACGTTACTCTTGGTAAAACAAACTCACTAAACATATTTAAGTATCATATCTTCTGTTTTTAAACTTGCTTGGTTTAATAACTGGGTTGAAACAAGGAAAAATACCTATATAAGTACTGCCTGTATACACATATGTTAATTTTCATATAAGATACCACTGAGTGATGAAATATCACAGCCCACTCCTCCCCCTCCAGCTAAAACAACAATAAAACCCTAGTAGTTGAAGTAAGAAGCTCCAAATCGTTAAAACAAATTGTTAAAGGAAACAATTTGCAGACAAAGCAGATGTTACACTGGTCTCAGCTGAAAAGATTTAGTTGCACTTCTTAAACCTTTCCAATCAGTCAAAAGAAATTTCATGCTTATGATCACTTCTTATATCATGCAAACCTGGAAAATGAGCTTTTTAAACTAGAGACACACATTTCTGAAGTAATGATTCAAAACAGAACACAAACAAGGTTTTAACAAAAAAAGAGTTTGCTGATAACTTGCTTTTGAACCAGCAGCACAATTTTTATGAACTCTGTTTTCCATGTGTCTGGAAAAGTGTCAGTGTTTCCTACAGTAATTTTTCATGTGACTTCATGAAGGAGGTGATATTAATGTTTTTATAACTTACCATCCTAATCACTCAGCCCAGTAAATTATAGGTGCTGTAGAAAACTCCCTTAACTACATATACGTCAGCAATAAATATTATAAAAACACTTTTATTATTTGCTATTGGCGTTTCAGCTGACACCAGATTTCACTTATTGATGACAGTACAAAATTTCAGGTTTTGCATTTTTTCTCATTACATACCTAAATTATTTTCTTTACTCTCACATCTTTCTGTTCCCATCAGTCCTGAAAGACAACAAACTGAGACTATACCTGTACTACAGATGGGAAAACAACTTAAAGATGAGACAAGTCACCTATTTAAATTTCAGGTGTAGCACTGAAGTGAGTTGAAGTCTTGTAAATCTTATAGTAACACGGTAACCACTCCACCATCTATTTTCTGAGGTGAAAACTTACAGTTTACATCAGTTTTTCTCAGTGTTATGAATACCTCTCTATAGAGATGGAACAAACAAGGGGCAAAATCCCCAAGGCCAGAAAAAATTCAATACAAAGCCCATATTTTAGGAAGAGTTCTACAGAAATATTAATTCACTGTAATAAGACATAATCTGTTAAACTGATGAAACATAGCTTTAAATATCCTGATTGATGCCATTCTTTAAACCATAGGAAATTTTCTTTGCAACAGACTAAATTAAGAAAAATAACAGAGTGAACACGTGAGTAGGCACACTGTACTTTAAGTTCCCTTCTTGAAATTATTATTTGTTTAAGTTATAGGTGAATTCTACAGCAAATGGAAAGTACATACTACTAGCACAATTTGTTCTTTTTTTTGTAGATGTCCCTCATACATATCCTCTGTTTTCTAGCCAACACTTTGCTCAGAAAAATATATTATGTCATGAATGCAACACTGATGTAACCCTGAGTTAGAAAACGTGTCACTGAACCACAATGGTAACTCAGGTAGGAAGGGGTCTCAGGAGATCTGCAGTCCAACCCCCTGCCCAAAGAAGCTCTGGGGTCAGACTTGGCTGACCAATCTCCTTGCTCAAGCAGAGTCATCCCAGAGCACATGACACAGGATTGTGTCCAGATAGTTTTTGAATATCTCCAGTGAGGGAGACTCCACACCCTCTCTGGGCAATCTGTTCCAATGCTCAGTGACCTGCACAGTAAAGAAGTTCTTCCTCATATTCAGGTGGAACTTTCTGAGCATCAGTTTCTGCCCATTGCCTCTTTTAACAAACTGACAGTCCAAACCTGAGCAGAAAAATGTTTGAAGCATTTGGATTTCTTCTTGCAGATTAGGCTTTTCTGTTACCTTTGAAATATACTATCCCACAAAACAAACAACAACCCTCCCCCCAAAAACACAACAACAACAAAATCCCCCAAAAGCAACAAGAAAAAAAAGCACAAAACAGCAACAACCACTCCAGCCCAAAAGAAAACCCCAAACCAGAAAGAAAATATGGTAAAATACTGCCAGAGGAATTACTAAGCTACGGAAGCACTGTAAGTATCTTGCTTTCATAGAAGACACAGACTGACGTGGGGCACCTGATGAATAACTAGAGGCAACTTGAAAATCTGTAGTAGCCCCACTGGCAACATTAATCAAGACTAATTTATATGGCAGTCTGGCATGCAACAAAGTGAGCACTCAAATATATTTTTGAAACACCATATGCCACTGGCAAATCTAAGTTATTAATAGAGCTCATTGTGAGGGAGCCATTCCATATGTATGTAGCATATATACATAGGCAACAGCAGATGCCTCCTTAGCACAACAGATTTAAATCTTATCAAGTGCCACCTTGCCAACTATGCTCACCTAGATTGCCCATTTGTCAAATTTTCTCATAAACACTGTTATACTTTCTCCCAGCACAATCTTTATGCACAGAAAGTACTCTGTAAGAAAATTAAAGCACCACACTATTAATCTTCTTGTAATCTCTTTTCAAAATACAGCTGCATTATGATCGGTACAAGCCACTCAGTGATGAGTACATGGTGGGTACAGAGTTTCTGCAGTCACTGATCGCTAAAATGTGCTTAATGATTCTTTCCTTTAGCAATCCCCACACTGTTTGTGCTAGGATGAATGCTCTTTTGGACAGGAACTATCTTTCTGTTGCTTGCTCCAGCATGATTTCCTGATGTTATTTCAAAAACAAATTGGAATTTCAGCACAAGTGGCCTATTGTCATATATTATATCAAAATAGACAAATAATTTGGTAATTTTGTTGTGTGGGCCATATGTGTACTGTTTTGTTTTATTTTCTTCCTAAAAATGAATTTGGCAGTGGTTGTGGTATCTATTGGGAGTGACTGAATATTAGTATTTCAGTCTATCAGAATTGTGGTATACAATATATAATTATGGCACTGCACTATTGGATCAATACAAGCCATCATATCAGTCTTTCCTGTCTTGTTCAGTTTATCCTTCTCTTCCCACTTGATTTGTTACGTGGCATATTTTTGGAAGATAATGTCATGAGAAGGCTAACATGACATTTTTATTGAGCATAGCCCATATTTTACCACCCTTTTAAATCACCAGTTTAACTGAGACATGAAAAAGGAATTGGCATCAGACAACCCCACACAACAAATTAATGGCAAAAGTAGTAGGGTAAACCTTATTTTAAGTCTACAGAAAAAAAAAAATAGATTATGTGATACTAGGAAACAGGTTTGATATTTAAAGTCCTTTGCACCTTTAGCAGGTATTGTAAAAATTTACAAAAGGACATAATTATATATATACTAGCTCTCATAAAGGCACTGGAGACCTTGTAATACTCTAGGATCATATTTAGCAGCTGGGCTGATTGCTTTCTGCAGTGAATTTGTGGTAGTGATAACAAGGCTTCATAAAAGTCACCATTTGCTGTGAAAAATCAAAGACCCAGAAGAAATGTAGACCAAGAAATACACAGCAAAATGTATCAGTGTTATTAAAAGTAGAGCCATGGGAGCTGGGGAGAAATTGTCTAGCAAGAAAGCACATAAACCTTTTGGAGAACTTAACAGAAGCCAAGGGAAGTGTTAAAGAAATTAGGACAGTAAACCAAGGTTAGAAAAAAAGAGAAAGAAGTGATTAAATGGAAGCAAGAGCAATGAAATTAAAAGCTATGATCTCTAATTTGTTCTAGAGGTGTCTTGAAAGACACAGAATAAATTGTGTGTCCAGCTTTAGTGTGAAAATACTGCTCTATCTGCAGACAACAATCTTTAAGATTTTCCAGTGGCAGTTGAGGTGAGCTTTGAGCACTGAGGTGACAGTAGATTTTGAGGTATGTTAGGCTACAGCACATGCTTTGGACATCCACTTCTGCTACCTAGTAGGGGCCTTTGGGGACAGCTGACATCAAGGATGATCAAGAGTCTTCAGCCACCACTCCAGCATTAGGAGCTTCTAGTTCATGGGATCACGTATAATGCAATATGAGGAAAATTAGCATACAGATGGTTCTATGATTCATCACCTAATCTACTATATTTGTTTTAGATTACAAAAATATATGAGAGAACACTACTATTTCAGTTGTCCTTTCGGGCTGGCTGTAATATATGATATCTGTAAAACACACCTGTTCTCAGGCAAAATGTCTGTGCTGGTTTTCAGTGCAATTGGCGACTCCAGTGCAATCAGTACGATAATGTCACTTGCTGTTGTGAAGACCTCATTGGAAATGGCTGCAATCCTTCTCCATCAGGTTCATTTTGATCTTTTGGGCAGAATTTAAAGGAGAGGGAATACTTTCTTCATTGCAAGCTGGTGGCTGTAACATAGGAAGGGAGGCAACTAAAACTGTAATAAAGATCATATTTAGGCCTTTTACTTGGTCATTTTCCTGTAAATTGTTGTTAGAGTTCACAGTCCCAGAATGCTGCTTCATTAACTTCAATTTCTGCATGTAGTAATACTGCTGTGCAAGGACCATTTCAATTCTGCTGTCTACTGACTGCAACATTATTGTCTGAGCCCACTATCAGCACTTACACTTTCACCGTTTCAAATCCAAATTACAAGAGACCACTGCCCAGTACAGCCTGTATTAGTTTCCTGCTGACAGGTGAGAATGCAGCAGCCTGTTATACAAGCCTTGTGCTAGGTGACAAACTAGGGCAGGATTTGCAGAATTGGGAGAGGAAGAAGCAGCTGGTTACAGACCACTGCCTGCCTGCAGTGCCCTGTGTGCTCAGCGTCTCTATAGGAGAGGCTGCATCATTTCACGAGACCTTTTTCAGCACTGTAGCTACACCTTGGCTATGAATGTTACCTGCCATCTACTGTATTTCTGAAATGAGGATGGCTAGACATTGGTTTCTTCCTGCCCTCAGAAAAAAGTTAGGAGCAAAACCTCTGCATGCCTGCTGATATGCATTTGAAAGCTCTCTGCATCTTTTTGCCAGTGAAGTCACAAAAGGGGCATCTTGAGGTGAGCTCCCAGCTCTCTGTTGGCAGCTGCCTGTTCTCTGTTTCCTGGCATTTAGATCATCAAATAAAATCCCATTTCCTCCAGTGGAAAGGGGAATATATAAATGCTGTTGTTTCTTCAATTTGTACTTTTGATTTTTTTTCAGGACAATCTCTATGAAGCTCTGTGTCTAAACTGAAAGAAGGGAGGATGGAAATGTGTAACTGCACATATATCTCCTATCCTGAGTTAATAAATCATTTCAGAGTACATATACATGACTTCATAGACCCAACATTACACCTGAATCCTCTTAGGGACTGCTTCAACTCTGGAATGAATAATTGAATGGGATTTAGAATTTAAGTCTCAAGAGGGCTTTGATATCATTACATTGCATGTCCTGTCTACTGTGACTTTTTTCTGTTTGAAGTTTTTGCTTTTGGCTTAGAACAAATTTATACTCCACTTAAAATCTAAGATTACATTGAAGTACTGAGGTGAACAATGAAAACTACAGTTGCAGAGATAAAATGAGAATTGAAGCTATTGGATGGCATCCTAACTCTTTTATTTCCCATCATACTAATTGAGATGCTCTATTTTCTCACCTTTTCAATTGCTTAGAAGAAATTTTAGTAACTGATATTTGGAATTATTCCTTCACAGTGGCAGGAATGGTGTGAAGATCTTACCAGCAATGCAAAAATTTAGGGATCATTTCATAGGAGGTGAAGGAAACAGCCATCACTCATCTCATCTTAGCTCAGTTTCCCAAAACCTTGGGTAGTTTTCAGATCCTGTTTCAGTACATTGTCATGCTGGTGCAATTGTTTTTGGCTTAACATCAAACTGATCAACAGTTCAGGCAAGCACCCACATAAGACAGAAACAGACAAGTTTGGAGCCACAAGTACCAGACCAGCAACATTAGAACACAAAAGACAGTAGGAAATATCATTCAAATAATGTCATAAACAGAATTAAGCCATTGGAAGTTATGCAAGCTGCATCTAGCTTTAGGCTGATTAAAACAATTAAAGAGTGACATATATCAGCAATGTGGAGATTTGATGTGTCTTTCATGATGAATATTTCATTCTTCTGCTATTGGCACCATATAACCCTATACTGATATGCTGCTATCCTTTCTGGTTAATACTTTATTTGCCCAGATCTTGTCATAAGCATGACTACCCACCAGGTATTACCCAAATGCTTTCTGTTTATACAAGTATTCATTTCTAAGTTGTGATTACATTAATCATTTGCATTAGAATAATTGATCTGATTTTCTAATCTCTTTTTTTTTCATACAGAGAAGATCTAATTACCCCATGTGAGATAGATCTTCCCAACATTACTATTTAAGAACACTTTAAATCATTTATGATTTCCAAAATTATGGCATTAAGAGTCTCCAGTAGTTAATGAATTGAGCGGAATCTGACTGCAAAAATCAACAAACTATTGTTTCTTACAAAAGCTCCTGCTTTATAAATTTAAGAGTCAAACTGGTTTCAAACCCATGAAATTTTAGCTACACTTTGGCAGTGACATGTGCAATCAACTGTTCTTTGGAAGAGAAGTTAAATAGAAGACCAAAAAAGTAGCAGAAATATTAGATTTAAAGGCAGTTTGAGGTGGTGGTCTTTATCACAAGGATAGGAAACCAGGTGAGAAGTAGCAGCTAGACACTCAAGAGGCTATAGTGAAAATTGAAGAGACAAAATATTTATTTTGTTCTGTTTTCTTAGTGCTTTAAAAGATAGTTGGTTATGATTTCCTTTACTATATAATTTTATAATTTTCTCTTATTTTCCCTTTTCCTTTTTCAATACTATAAGGTCTCTTAAAATACTCTGCTACTTTTATTGAAAATACTTTTCAATACTATAAGGTCTCTTTCTACTTCTTTTTGTGCATTATGGTATTTGTCCCATGGAACTTCAGCATAAACCCCTCAAATTCTTCCTTAGAGATGGGGGGGGAGGGAATATTTTCTTGACAATTTGCATTTTATGATGTATATTGCAACATTTTCTGTATGTAATACATTATTATTTATTAAGAACAAATAACCACCATGAAGATCACTTTTTCTCACATGCTATTTATAGGAAAAGAAAAAAATAATTTCAAAATAAAAAATGCTTGTTTTTCTCCCATTACCTCTTCCCTTTCTCAATAAAGAGGGAAACTCTGAAATAGGAAACTAAATTCCAAAACGGTTACAAAACTTATCCAAACATCGTGAAAGTTAAAAGTTACTCTCTTAATAAGAAGAAGAATAAGAATTCAAAATCTGAATAAGAATTCAAAATCTGAATAAGAATTCAAAATCTGAGACAGGCTTTCTGACTCGTCAAAAATCTTTCTTTTTAGGAGGAACTGTAAGCCTGGACCCATCATGGCAAGGCTGTGTCAGGCTGGGATTATGGGACTGCAAACAAGAGAGGCCACTGTGAAATGGCACACAGGAGGGCAGACTTCAGTTCTAATCAATCACACACAATACTGTAGAAAACAATGCACTTCAGGACCATCATCTAGGGTAAGAAGCAAATAAAGTTAGCAGTAAATAGGAAAAAAAAAAAAAAAAGCTCTGAATAAAACCCTGCTTTGCTAGAAAAACTAGGCTTTAAACTATTTCTGTGTTACTCTGATATTTTTCTTTCCAAAATGCGCCATGCTTGCTAAACCATGGTTGACAGCTTCATTTTCAAAGATTCAACACTATGTTTATTAAAGTATTGATGCTGGCATTTCTCAATTCCACACCACTATAAAATTTGTTCAGCTGAAATGCATAAAATAGTTTGTATCTTTAGGGGAGGGAAGGAAAAATGCATCATGGATTCAAACAAGCACATTTTGTCTTTTGTTGAAATGGCCATTATGAAATCCCATTTGCACAAATTCAACAGTGGCTTTTTTAAAATGTGCATCTTCTGTCTTTATTTATTTTCAGTGTTTTCTCCAGAAGGTGTCAGGAAACAGTGTTTATATTAAACACAAATGTCAGAGTGCCAATGCTAGAAACTCTGTCTGTAAACAAATCAAAAACTATAAAGATCATAAAGTTTTCAGCAGCATTAAATATTTGCAAAGTTTAACTTTTTTCCCCTTTTGATTCATATTCCACTTCTCATTTTGCTCTTAGGGAGAAAAAAAAATAAACAAAAAGAGGCATTGTGCATTCATCAAAATAGAACCAATGCCAGAAGACTCCTTTGCTTTGGGGTGTGGACGAATCTGAGACAATTTTATATCCTGATAGCAATGAAAAATTGAATTTTCTTGCCTATAGCTGATATAAAAAGGTAAACATTTCTTGCAGAAGCTTTGTTTCACAGTTAAATCTTTGGTATTATAAATATTTTGTGTACCGCGGTTTATAAGTTATATGCTTTGCATATTTTTTTACAGTGCTTAAAAATCTCACTGTTACATTAAATAAACAAACATACAGAAGGAGGTCAGATCCTTATCTGAAACAACATAACTACCTGCTTTTTTTTTTCTTATTCTGTTTGTCAATAATTTAAAGATAAAATGAAACGTGTATCTACTGAGTACTAAATATTGACTTGTGCCCTGAAAGCATGGTTTAGCAGCTCCCTGGCAATTTAATAAATTTTGAAAAATCCATGGTTTTCATGGGAATAGAAGCAGGAAGTCTGCTTTGTTCAGAGGAAAAAAAAATCATCCTACTTGAATCCCCTAATTCTGTGTTGTAATTATATTGTAAATATAATGGACACTGCAGAACATTTTCCTGTTTTGGGCTGTTAAGCTGCCAGCTGATGAGCTTTTGTTGATGAATGTATTTCCTGCTAGGTTGAAGACATTTACTATGAAGAGCGTATATCTTAAATTCATATAAATGGAATATTTTGTGGGAGGATGAACTGCTTGTTTTAAAAAAAAAAAAAAGCAAATCAAATCTTTGCATACACTGCAGTATTTTAGTTGAGGCTAATCCTGAGCCAAATGTCCAGATCATTATAGTACTCCTCTCGTCTAAGCTAATGACAAAAAGCCTCCCTCACTTCATAAAAGTAAGATCAGGCCTCAGGTGGGCTGCACATCACTCAGGCACCTGATCCTTTCCTCACTGAACTGAGCACAGCAAAACATCTGAGCAGCTCATTCCAGACCCAGGGAACATTCACACTGTAGATGCTCCGTGCTGTGCAGAACAGCACACTGACCTCCACCTGTCCTGTCTGTGAGAAGGGTAAGAATACAGCTTGCCCTTGTGAGCAATCAGCCTTGAAGATGGACTTCAGCCTGATGCAGGACATATTCTGTAACTACAGAATCACAGAACTTGTTCATAGTCTTGGAAAATGCCGATCTTAATTTTTTTGACATAAAAATATATATTTGGGCTGCCTTCTGAAGCTCTTTGAATCCTGTCAGTAGTTTTATAGGCAAACACATACCTTTCTCCTTTTTAATTGCAAAGAAAACATTAATTAGAGAAAGTACCTATAGTGTAGAAAGACTGAAAGTTATTGTGTCATCTCATACAGTGTTATTTTACTTAAGGCAAGGCAGCCTTAGCACCTTGCCTAAGTTAAGGTGTCATTTAAGTCTTTTTATTTGTGTAGCATGATCCAAAACTAACATGATTTATCATACAGACAGTGAGGTTTAGCTATCATTAACAACTGTCAGACACATCTAAGTATAGTCACCCCAAGCTCTTTACATGGCCAATGTAATAATCACGTTCAGCACAAAATCAACTCGTGTTCGGTTCTAAGGTATTGGTTATCCCCATTCCTTGTTCCAGACATGAAAGCAGCTGGCACAGTGGGTGACACCCACAGAAGGGCAGCTGATCTGACACTTCACGTATCGACAATCACATTTTACATACCCAAATTTCATCTGCCTCAATTAGGGGCTGAAGCTTTCCATATTTCTATAATCATTTCGATATGATTTTAGCCTTGGTCAGCGCCTTAGCAATTACATGGCAAATAAGCTGGGATGGATACAGAGATCCACAGGTTGTTTCCATGTTAACACTGGAAGTGTACACACACCTATGCAACAGCTCCTTAATGAGCAAAACACAAGCCTTGGCCTGCATAGTCCTGGGGATGATTTTTGGGATTGCATTTGCTCAGATATCCATTGTTTCAAGTTTCACTTTTATCTAGCAAGCTGAATTAAAGCTAGTGAGTTTGCTATGCTGCAGCCCAGAGCCCACATCAGTCAAGATGTGAGTGCAAGACAGATTTGTACCATGGAGTGCTAGAATATCATCTGGAGTGTATTAAAAGAGGATCACATTGATAATAGAGTCACTCCAAGCTTCTTAGTCTTGCAATGAAATCAGTACATATCATTGCTCCCGAGGCCTTTGCTGAGATATGAAAAAATCATAGAAGAGGAGAATTCTTCATTAGGCTCTGGTATCACAGCTGACATCAAAAAGATCTCATTGTAAATCCATCAAACAGGTGTATCAAAAAGGTCTCATCTTTTAGAGTCAATTGTGCCCTGTTTTCCTGACATTGCTACGCAGATAAATGTTTGGTGTTACAAATTTATCATCCATTTGTATAATACCTTCCTCGTTTTCACTAATTTATGAAAAATACATTGGTTATTATGTAATTTCTTATGAAAAATTAGGAAAATTAATGACTTAATATGGCATTCATTATGTTTTGGCTAGTTTTTGTTCAGCCCCAATCTCATAGGTAATATATGCCCCTGATCATATTTAATAATGCTTTTCCTACTGTTCCCACAGCTCACAGGACATGATTTAAAACACTTTTAAAAACTTATTTTGTTTTCAGTAACTCTATTTTTAAGGCACTTGCTGAAAGTGAGATTCCATGTGACCGTACATTTTGTGGTATAAGCTTCAATTGTCATCTGAAACTGGAAAAATTGAACTCCTTTCTTCTGCTTTCCTTTTATTTTGCAGGTTTTTCATTAGACAAAAGTTGTTGGGTCATTTTTTAATCATAGACTTGTACAATATCTCAAGTTGGAAAGGACTGTGAAGGCTGTTGATAGATTAATGCTTTAAAGAATGTGCTGTTCCATCTGAAAGCTCTCTGAAGAGGAATTTTGGAAAGAAGATATATAAATTGAAGAAATTACTCTTTTCTTCTTTTACTCTGAATGATACATCTTGGTATAGAACATGAGGAAGACAGTATACATGTAAATATATTCTATAGAGCTCTGACACATTTATTTTTCATTTGAAACCTCACTTTCTTCTTTTTTTCCACACTACAAACTTGAAAATCTTGACACACCATTATTATTGCAATCATCATCTATTATTTTTATAGTAGTACTGACTATATTCTTTCTGTGTATCTTTAACCTCCTGTAAATTATTCTCACTGCTGCATAGATATCAATACTACTGGATACTTGTCATTGTGTAAAAACTCAAAGAAAATATTATGATATGATGATTTTAAAACATGATCTTAGCTAAAGATCAGATTTGTTTTCCTTTAGACCATTTTGGAAAAAATAATTCTTGATATAGTTAGTGTTATCGATTCTATTGAAATAAGTGCAGCTAACATTTTCAAAAGCAAATTATCCAGAATATATTTTTTGCTGCTCGGAAATGTATTTTGAGAATTAATAGATAGTCATAAATTTCCAAACAAATATCAATATTTTTTTAAGTATTTAGTGCATTGAAAGAGGTGGTCATTCCCCAAAAAGACATTACAAAAATAGCAAAGCAGTCAGTCTTAGGATTAAATATTGGTCAGCAGGTTGAAAAACAGTGACCTATTCACTTGAAAACGCAACAAGCTTGATCTGGAAAGCACTTTGATTCTCTGCCATGCACAGCATAGATGCAGAGATTTAGTGGTCCCAGCCCCAAATTCATTTTTCCTTTGCATTTGCCTTTGTATTGGTAGGTGATGCTGATCAAGTTGCTGCATTTTTGGTGTCAGTTTAGTCTTTCTGCTCTCAGGACTTTTTTCAGTCTATAAGACGCTTGTGGCAAAATTCCTTTGGGGCCCTGACACTCTTGATTTTTTTTTAAATTTCATCTTTAGATACAATTAAATGCTATGTTAGTTTTAACAAATGAAAATGAAACATGTTGGAGAATGGCAACAAGAAAGACAACGGGAGTGCTTCAATAAGTGATGAACCTAATGGGTTCACCAAATCAACCAGTAGTAATTAGCCATGTCACATTTTCCATTATTATTTATACCATGGCTTTAAATGAGTTACATATTTGTTTTGCACTGTCAATACTGAAACCCTAATGAAACTTTATCTTTTTTTTGTCCAGTTCATATTAAAAACAGAACTAAAAAAAATATTGTTGCTCGTCATCTTTCCAGTGACCAAGAATACATGATGGACAAGACAGTGAATTGTCATTATCAGACCATGGACTCTTGGTGTGTAATTGATTTTTTTTTTTTTTAATTCAATATTTTGCTGGATTTTCCTTTTCTTGTTGAATATTTTTATTGTTATCATTCCTATTATGAGGACAGAAAAGTAACAGATACATGAAAAAGCTGAAGTATTAGAAATGACTTCTCAGGTCCTAATGTTGACAGTGTCATACCACCCAAACCCACAAGACTGAAAGAAAATCTCAGCAATTGAGGCCTTTTTTCTGTCATCACAGGATGGAATTTAAGCTGTAAAGGTCCTCTGGTCTGTGTGCTTCTGTTGCCCCACATACTGCTAATTACAGGCCACACCCACAAACTAAAAAATTCATTGTAATATGCCAGATAAAGAGGAAAGGCAAGAACAAAGGCATTCTAACCATAACAGGGGGTTTATGTGAAAATTCTGGATGATGTGAAGATGTAGAAAATACCTCAGGGAAAAAAGGAGAAAAAAAATCCAAGCTCCAAAGATAACACCTTAGAAGAACAAGGATATCTCTAACTGCAGATGGTTTCCAGTCTTTCTGAGGAGAGTTAAAGAAAAATATTAAATATTTCTAAGATATATTTTTAATTAAAATTAAAAAAATATTCTTGAATGAGGAAGATTATTTATTAAAGTTATGAAGTATGTGATCAATGCAGTAAGGGCAGTAGCACAAGCATATAAGGACAAAAACAATTGTATGTTCTTTCCATCCTGGATACAAATAATGTGTTGCGTTGGCTCCTGCTCAGGACCTCCCTTATATATATGTACAGACTCTTTTATCTATGACTGTACTTTCATCTGTAAAAGAGCAAGAAAATTAAATAAAATAGCTAGACAGTGCAAAAATGTGAATTAAAATCAAGTTTTGTTTTATGCATAATTTTGCAGCTAAAAAAAAATAGCTAAAGCATTTCAAAGTTGGTTATAATAAAACCTTTGTAGAAAATAAAACAAAATGGTAAGTAGCTGTATATCTAACTGTAGAGTGGCAGATTTACTTTTAATAATGCTATGTTAAGTTAATATTTTAAAAAAATTATTACACTGGAGTGTAAGAGAGAAAAGAACTCCTTATCTTCACTTTCCAGGAAGGAAAATTATGCGAGAAAGACCAACTGCCTTCTCTAAAAACATGCATAGAATTAAAACAGAGAACCAGAATATGTTTGAACAGAAGGTATACTTCTTTTCTTCAATTCTACTATAGGAAATAGATGCAGTTTCTTTTGATCCCCTAAATATTTTGCCTTGTATAGAGGGAATTATGAACATTGAATTTTTATGTTCACTTCCATAGGAAATGAAAGGAAAGCTGTCCTCAGAATTGTACTGATGATAACTATAATTGTCATTAAGAATTCCAGTGGCCAGCATAATTTTTGTCTTTGGCATGGTCGAGGGTCTGACTTTGTTGGCTTTTCAGGTGACAATAGCTGATGTTAAGGATTCTAAATCATTGCAAAAAAAAAAAAATCATGTTGTCAATGGTGACTCATTTTGCTTCCTGGTTTGCCATAAGCACTAGTCTCCAAATTGTTCATGGAAGAGAAATGTCACTGCGTTTCAGCCCAGACTGGCCATGAGCCAGCTATATCCTGGCACAGTGAACCCAGCCATGGCATCAGCAGCCCAGTTCTATGTGAGGAAGCTGATAAACGTCTCTCAGGCAGGACACATGCTGAGCTCTCAGAAGGAGATGATGGGGAAACCTTTTACGGGTTTCAATCCCAGTCCAACAGACACTTCATCAATCTTCCTCTTACATCGGTGGAACACATTTACATTCAAATTTAATGGTATATTGAGGGTCCTTCTGCCTGTGTTCTGTACCAAACAGTGTCTGGAGCTTGAGCTGGGTTCCCACTAACAAATCTGAAATCCAGTTGGATGAATTATCTCATTTTCAGTACAATTCTACAGTGCTACCTGGTTCTTTTTCATGTCAAGGCATGGAAAAAGTGAATGGAAAGGCATGGAATTGAATTTCTATATGCAGGCAATATATAATGACTATGCATTCTCACATTCGTGAACAATTTGGATTAAATCACCTGTAAAGAGCTGTAATTTTCACAATAAAAAGTGGGTGATTTGTAAAATCATGGACTGCTTTTGTAAATTGAAATTTTAAAATTACTTTCAAGCCTGGTCTTTTTGGAGTGTTTCTATTTAATGAAACAACTGGTCTTCCAAGACCACCTAAGAAGAGCATGTAAATGAAATTACCACTTAATTGAAACCAAACACTCAACAAATAGTGCAAAGTTAAGAACACTCAATAAAACTGGAAAACTATATGTATTACAGTATTTTTCACTAAACTCTCTAGCTAGGAATTAACCTCCCAGCAGTACATTCTTGATACAGTCTGGCAGGTTTTCTTTTCACTTTTCATTTTTAATTTGACCTGAGTTTCTGGGCAACTTCAAGGCTTCAAGAATAGGTTTTCCCAGTCTAGTAGCCTTATTTGCTATGAGCAGATTTCTTTGTGGTGGCAGCTTTGGACATCATAGCCTCCAACAAGTACAGAAGAGGAAAATCAAAGGTATCTATGTGAAAAGCTGGTTTGTCAAAATGTTACATTCCAAACTGTACATATTTTCATCATGCCAGGATTTATTCAATGAACAAGGAAAATTACATTTGTTATATCTTGACAGGTCTAATTTGCATTTTGATTACCCCAACAGATAATACAAGTCTTTGTTGTTGCACATAAAGAAAAAGATGTCGGTCAAAGTATGGCTTGTCTTTTGGAATAAAGTTTTAAGCACATCACTTAGCTTTTTTGACATCAACATTTTATCTTAATTAGGATGAAATGTCCTTATTCTGGATGCAGCTTCACACAGTAATGTGACAATTTGCAGCAATTCTCAAAAGAAATGATATTATAACTGGAAAGATACAATTAGGACCTCATTTTCAGTGTAAACAAGAAAGCTAAAACATATCAAAAGTACTGCAAGAAAATAACTAGATAATAACTTGGATAATAATTAGACCATGTTTGAACCTGAATAGAAACCTCTACTGCACAGAGAGAAAAAGAAGGATGCAAGTATGTCTTTTTTACCGGTGTATATCAAGGATTGGTTTCCTCTTATTGTTTCCTCTTTATGTTATTTAAAATTTATATTTGGATTGTTCTTGTTACATCTAGAAAATTGTTAAGTCATAACCCCTTTTTAACATTTTCCTTTTCTTATCTGTAAGTCATATGTTTAGAAGGCTAGGGTTGCACATATTTCTGCTTTAGTAATTAGCTCTTTATGGTCAATTTCTGCTTTGAGTTCCTCAGACAGAGGTTCAAATACAAGTTGATTATGCAGAATCATTCTGGAATTAGCAAGGCACTGACTCCATGGGTGAAGATGTAATCCAGAGCTCCACCTGTTTTTGTGTTGTGGCAGACAGACAGAGAATAGTTAACTCCTTGTGTCAGATAGCTGCCTAATGGACGTCACCTCCAGACTAAGATCTTTCTGGAAGGACTTTGTAGCCAGACTCACACATCTCAAAAGACTGCAGAGATAATATAGTGGAACATGTGTGCTACTGATTAGGATTTGATCCTAATTGCATTGAATGTATGAGACAGCCCATTTGTATTTTTCTCACAAACAACAACGGCAAAAGAAAATTTCGTATGTCTAGAAAGGTTTGCAGTCAAGGAAGAATAAATTAAAAGGATGGTTGCGAAAGTTCCCTTTCCATTATTGGCTTAGCAAACAATGTAAATTTGAAAGATTCAAAGAATTGATCAAAGTTACATGATTTTGTATTTCCAGTCAGAAGCACTACACAAGAATGTGCTACTTCATTCAAACAAAAATTATTGCCTCTCGCTGAACCAGGGCTTATAGATTTGTTACAGCATGCAGTCCTTATCTCCCACAGCAAAGTAGCAAGGACAAGGGCTATTGGAATATCTGTGCTGGAGGGTCTGCGTATTCAGGCTCTGGTCTACCTTCAAAATCCTGGTAAAGTTATTTGAAATGCTAGGAAATTACTTTTTTATTGATATTGGTGAAATCACATATCCAAGGAAAATGAACCCTGAAATTGTCATAAATGAAATCAGTCTTTTTTCAGGGTTTGGTGGCCACATTCTCTTCATTTTCCCCAAGATTATATTAATCCAGAAATTGTTGTAGCAGCAGAAAATTGATCTACTTAGAGCTAAAAGTCTTTCTAAGAAGTTGCTCTCAATGCACAGTCACTGGCATACAAGTGTTCCTTTGTACTTGTTCTGAAAATATTAGAGGCTATGTGCAATATAGAAAGATTACAGCATTCCTTTACGGAAATGCTCAAAGCTCAACCATGAGCTGTGTTTCTAATCCTAATGCACTGCCAGCACTACTACTTTAGATGTCTCTGTAATTGAATCAGGTTGAAACAGGGAATGATAGAGAAGAAATTATTTTGAGTTTATCACAAATCCTCATCTATAAAAGGCAAACAGTAGGATTCTTCCTATAAGGACATCAAGTCCCAACACCCTTGCAGTTTTGAAAATATAATTGCATTGCTGAAGGCTGGGTAGGTTTCTCAACACTTTTTTTGGACTCAGTGAGCAGAAAAAATCTTGAAATATCTAAACTACTTTTTATGATTTGAGAATTCTCTTTCTATGTCACCAACAGACAAGGAGAATCTCAGAAAATATTTTAATTGCAGCAGGAAACCATTTTCAATTCAGCTGTTTACTACTGTAGACTATCATAAGGACTTTGTTACTTACTAAGGGTTTTAAATTTGTTTAGATTTGTGAAATCATCTTTTTTTTTTTTCTCCGAATAAGAGAGAAAGAGAGAGGGAGAGAGCAAGAGGGAGAGAGATAAAGAAAGAAAAAAATGGGTAGTGTAATTTTTCACTTGGGGTATTGCAACTCATTTCGCAAAATTTAGCAAATGCATTGCATACTTGTCCTTATCATCTGTGATTGCTGTCTGTTATCAACCTCACATATTCCTCCACATCTTTGCAGAAGCAGTGAGAGGCTCCATGAGTTGAACATTCCAACAACCCGCCAACAACTGATTCACATGGACGAGACTTCGAAAGTGATGGGCCCAATTCTTTCTTATACATACATCCTTCTGTAAACAATACATCAACTGAATTGAATAATAGTCAAATAAAAAAGTATTATTAAAAATAACCAAGATCCTCAAACCATTTCCTTTTTGGCATCAGTGATCAGAATTATTTATTACAAGTTTGAGCATTACCCACTAAACCATTTTATCACAATATTTTTGGCACCTGTGACAGAAGTAGTCAGGCATTAAATGTGAAGCTTTCTTGCTGCTGTGCCTGGAGGTAACTAATCAATGTGGCAAAGATCTTCTGGGTGCATAAGATATATATCTCACCTTCCAGTGATTAGTTTGTCAAAGCCACAAGATCTATGAATACACTTATTTAATCTGTCAAAAGGATATAGTACCGCTTGAAAAGTCATCATCAAACCTGATGTAGCAGAAAATTTCAAACTATTGATTAGATTCAGGCATTCACTTTAATCTGAACATGTACTTTGGTTCATCAATAGGTCAAGTAGCTTATGAGAGCAACCCAATAACATTTGAATCTTGAGTCAGCAGTTAATACACCCTGAGTACTTCAAATTATTTTTTTTCCTGAGATTACTTTTAAAGAGAAAGGAGGTTTTGTGTAACTACAGAATAATAGACTGAAGTGGTATTCAGCTACAGCATCTCTCCTCTGGAGTGATGTGGGAGAGGTTAAAACAAAACGGAGAGAAAGCAAATTAAAATGAGATTTATCTAAACTGTTGTCACTTGTATCAAGGGAAGGTTAAATAAAAAAATAATAAAAAAAAAAATTAGTGTTGGCTCCCTGAAACAGGAGCTATCTAAATAATACAATATTTTGTTCTGGAAGGATAAACACTTTGCCAATTGTGTTTCTAAATAATGAAATAATGTACTTACTGTGTTCACTTTAGAAAATATTGAATAATTTATTATGCATGTCATGATCATATTATTGGATTGTCTGGACTTCTTGTTGATGTTATTCACAAGATTTTTAGCTCTTCGGTAAGATAAAATATTTTAGTGTGCACAATTTATTTTAATTTTACATTATGCAAAAGTATATTTTTTTGCATATAATATGTATTTTTATGCTTTTGCATATTTCAGTGTCCTGGATTAGTGGAAGGTGACCCTGCCTGTGGTGGAGGAGCTGGAACTAGATGACCTTTAAGGTGCCTTCCAACCCAAACCTTTCTATTTTTGTATTACTATTGATAACAGACTCCTGAAAATTTTATTCCACAAATTTCCTCAGAATCAATCAAAAGGGAACCCATTTCCTTTATTTCCCCACTGTTCTGGTTGTACTTGGTCCGATTTTTGGTGGTGGGGATGGGACCAAGAAGCCACAAAGATGGCTGCTGTGAGGAAGTTCTAGAAGCTTTCTCCTTCTTCTCCAGCAAAAGGAGCCCTACCCCCTGTGTTTTAGAGCCAATCCATTATGGCTCTGAGGTTGATGGACAGGCTGCCCATCAGGCCTGGGCCAATTGTACAGGTTGGTTATACCTCTGTGATGACGTATGTTCTTGTACTTAAGAAGAATTCAAAACAAGATAGAGGGTGGCTGCCATTTAGTTTTTTTTGGCTGTTAGTATTTAGTTTTAGTATCATGCACCCGGGAAAAACAGAGCAAGAGGGGGAGGAGATGTAAGAAGAAAAATGGAGACCCAAGATCACAGAAAGGAACAAGTGCTGTGCTGTTGCTGTGGTGCTCAGATACGGAGAAAACAAGTCGTTCTCGTAAGGACTCTTTCCACAATGACAGACTGTATAGAAAAGGAGACCGACCTTGTTCTGAGGAAAAAAACCTGGCCTTTGAGGACTGGACTGATCAGAAGCCAAAAAGGGGGAAGAGGTTGTATAAAATGAAAGGAAAGCAGGAAGCCAACACTGGAGCTCATCTGCATTGATAGAGGGAGGAGGAGCCATTTGCTATACCTTGCATTTGTGAAGCAGCTTCCAGCAAAGCAGGTTGAGGCAGAACACTGTGGAAGCTGCTGGGGGCATTTTGGCACAGCCCCTCTGTGACGCAGCTTTTGCTTCTGTGAACGAACGTGGGATGAGCCACGTCCAGCCCAAGCCTATGCACAACTCTGAAAGCCAAAGTAAAGGGTAGTGCGGTTCCCTATGTGTGTCCAAAGATCCCACAGTCTGGTGACTCCCTCACAAAGGAGTCTGGCAGTTGTAATTTTGTGCCCTAGATGGATTGAAACAGACCTGTTTGCTTGTTTACTTTGGGCAGCAAATCCTTATAAAGCGGCTGTAGGCTAACCACTAAATAAACCACAGGCAGAGGTAGCTGTTTAGAGCAACATCTGCACTAGCATATGTCAGAAGGGCTTAAAAAGAGAATTTATTTCAGCATTTCACTTAGACTAATGATGCCAGCAAAGGGACATTGTTAAATAGAGAGAATATGGATTTTGGAGGCCATCAGTTTGAGAGAACTATCAGACTGAGAATCTAAACATATTTAGGTCAAGGTTGGATTATAAATTCAGAAACTTCTTAATAGAGTATTTCCCTATTGATTCCTTGCCTTCTGACTCCTACTGAGTCTGCATCTGTTCCTTCTCTAAGTAGACAGAATGTGGAATAGATGCAAATATGATGCAGTTTTTTGATTAAGTTCTTGGCTGTGTTTATCTGTTGGAAGCCGTACCATCAGGCAGTCAATTTAATCAAACAATAATCTTCATTCAGTGGTGATCTCTTACAAAAAATGTATCCATGGTGCCTGCTGTGTCCTGTATTTATTGAAGATGAATCTCTTCATGGGTTTTAACGCAATTGCGTAAAATTGATAATCAAGAGGATTATTTGCAATAACATGCAGTACCACACAACTTTTTTGTCCTGTCCCAAGACAATACAGCTCTTCTTCAGGAACAGTTGACATCCCTCTGGCACGGGCCAGATTATTATTCATTACATTTCTGACATTCCCCAAGGCTATGCAAAAGCATGAAAAAATCAGCTCCTTTGCCAGTTCAGTGTTTTATTCTGAGCACTGGGATTTGATAGTCAAACCAACCTAAATTTCTTGGTTTAGATTCTTTGCTATGCACATGATTAAGTGTCGGGGAGGGAAGGAGACATTTCTGCTGTTCTCTTTCCACTAACAACTTCTCTAATCTTAGATAGCACAGTATTTTAATCCTCATAAATAATATATGCAAACTTATGCTAAAAAAAAAAAAAAGAAAAATTAGCTCTGTTGTTCACATTAGAGGTAAACAAATTTCTTTCCTCTTAAGAGCTAAGGATGAGGAGTGTGAATTCTAAAACAGGTGCTATTGTTATTTTGAGGGCTCCCATACTCTGGAATATCCTTCACCTTCTCTCCAGAAGCCACTACGCAGTGTGAAAGATTGACTTTGCACCTTCCTGAGGCAGAACAGGCCAAACCCATGTTTTGGACTCACTCTCTCTGCCCCATCAGGCAGGGCATATAGTTGCTAAACTTTTCTTGAAAGCCTCTCATAAATGAGGTTCCACACTGTGCCCCAGGCAATCTATTCTGATATTTCCCTGGTGTTTTTCAAATGCTTTTACAGTCCATTGCTTTTTGTCCTATCTGCACTTATATAGACAAAAACTGTCAAATTGTTCAGCACATCTTGTACCTGAACTCCGCTGTCACATAACATATTGGTCTTTTCATCTTTAATTTAAACATTCCCATTTTGTTCAATCTTTCCTCTAGTAATTTTTTATAAACCTCTCTGGAGTCTCTCCAGTAGTTTCAGTAGGTTCTTGAAGGGCTGCCAAAAACTAGAGAAATACTTAGCAGAGGTCTTGTCAGTGCAGAGCAGAGCAGAAAGATCATTTGTCTGTATAATATCTGCACTTTTCAAAGGAGTGTGACATTGATGACTCATGTTCTTGTGATCCACTGTAACCTGTAGGTCTTTTTCTAAAGGATTGACATCAGTACAGTTCAAGTTTCAGACCTGATTTTTTTCCCCAGTGTAACACATTTGACTGCAAAGCAATATATCCTTTGTAGTGAATTACATCTTTTCCACACTGATTTCCAAGATGATGTTAACTTCTGTGTACATATTCCTGGCAATTCTCCCAACCTTGGTATGATCCCCAGATTTAATAATAGCATTCTGTATCTGCTAGATTTTAATAAATTTAAGTGGACCAAATCCTGAAGAAACTGGGTTTGTATGCTCTCCAATATGCCAGTGAAAACATGCCCTCTGAGCATGTTTTTCCCTCTTTCACAAGGCTTCTTGGACTCTGATAGAATAAATATGATGGGTTCCGCCCTTCCCTTTCTTCCACTCAGGCCCCAGATAGCTGCTGTAGGAATCCGGTTTCACCAGGTTATTGACTAAACTATCTCCGGCAAGTGATAATTTTAATAACATTGAGAATACAGCTCTCAGATAATTTAAAACTGGGGCTTTGTTATCTGCGTTACAATATTTAATTAGAAGAAATGCAGAAAAATATCTCTTTTAAAAAGTTGCTTTACCTAAGGGATAATAAATGTAATTTCCCTTTTTCTCAAGATCAGAGCAAAAAAAAAGTTGATATTTATAGAATCATAGAAAGGTTTAGGTTGGAAGGGACCTTAAAGATCATCTAGTTCCTTGCAAACTTAAAAGTTAGTAATTTTGAGAACCATTCAAAATTTTCTTTGTTAACCAGAATTGTTGTAGAGCCAGGGATTTGTAGAATAAACAAATAATTACTCAGATAAGCTTAAAAACTGCAGTCCTATATTCATAGGGAGGAATTTAAAGTGTATTATCAATGCATATAATAATTGAATCATAAAATAATTCAGGTTTCTTTGAATGTTGTCTGGGTCAATATGCTACTCAAGGGGTAACATGCAGACCGGGTTGCTCAGGGCATTGTCAGATCAAAGTTTGAATGTTTCTAAGGATAGAGATCCCACAACCTGCATGGGAATTTGTTGCAGGGTCTGATAACCCTCCCTATGAACACATTGAGTCCTGTATTGAGTCCCAGTTCACCTTATCACAGCTTGTGTTCATTGATTCCTGTATTTTCGCTTGTGTACCTCCAGGAAGCTTTTTGCTCCGTCATTGCTAAAGCAGAGCTCAAAATTATTGGAGACAGCAATTGATGCCCCCCTTGCCTCCTTAGGACTTCTCTCAGCTTCTGCACCATGCAACTTTTCCCTTTCCATCACTCAGTGTGCTGCTTTGAAGGACTGATGGCTTTGTTCTGGGTCCCAGGGAAGCAAAAAGGGGGTTAGCAAAGCTGTTCTTCTGTGAAATCACAGCCACAGAACAGGGATATTTTCAGAGGAGACACTTGACTGAACCATAAATAAATATTTCAAGTCTATTTTTCTAGTTTTCTTGCAATTGTTAGCTTATACTGGCAGCTGTGTGTGGCTTTGCAACTCCTGAACAAGGACCAGAGTCTCAAAGCCTGGCTCCATGGGCCTGTTTTGCAGACTTGAGCAAGGCAAAGTCTCTGAGGGCTAAATCTGTTCCTAGCTCAGTACAATGTACAGAAGGGATTGCTGACCTAATAAGCTTGTGGGTCATTTTGGTTTTGGGTTGGTGTTTTGCTCTTTTGGGTTGGTTTTTTTGGTTTTTTTGGGGTTTTTTTTGGGGTTTTTTTGTTTGTTTTTTGTTGGTTTTTTTTTTTTTATTTTTCTTTGTTTTTGTTTTCTTTGGGGTTTTTTGCTTATCTTTGTTGTTCTATTTTTCCCCTTTCAAGCTGAACTATATTATATAGAAGTGTCTATATTTCAGCAGCTTATAAGACAATTGACACCTGTTTGAAAATATCTGTGTTCCATATGGAGAAGATTTTCAAAGCTGTTGAGGCACTGTTGACGCAGAGATGAATATTTAATTTTCCAAGGTTTCATCCAGCTGTCTAGAGTCTTTAAAAAATAAAAAACGCTAATTGCTCCCCAGTATCTGATTATTTAGGAAACTACATGCTTTGATGCTAGTTCCACTTAAATCTATTAGTACTGATTAACAAGAAGAAGTACATATGTCAGATCTAAACATTATTTAAAAGACAATTCTTTATACCCAAGAACATATTTTTTTTTCTTTTACTGCTTAAAATAACACATTACTTCTGTTTGTTTTTTGGTGTTGACATTATTGGTGAGAAAACCAGTTTATCTTTACTAGTTATCCGCTAGTAGTTACTACCCTGTTGATCCAGGGTAAATCAAGCTTCATCAGAGCTGCAATTCACACATCTGATCTATTTCACTAATTCAAGGACCCTTTTTCCTCTCAGATGACAACATCAGGCTTCAAGTAAATATTGTGCTGCTTTGTCAAAGCTTTTACACATTTCTACTGAATGGCTTGTAGGTTTTTTTATTCCAAATATTCTCAAGCTGGTAATGTATATCATGTACATGAAACAAAAATCTTGAGAAAGCCAGTGTTGGGTGGTAAATTTCTGTGACCAGCAGTACTGAAATGCAAATACATACGTATACCTTTTTTTTTATTTTTTTTTTTTTTTTAAATTTTAGTTTTAATATATGTTGGAGTATTATAAAGGACATTGTTCTGAGTTTTCAAAAATAATATTGATATAGAATTTCACTCCTTTTCAGTCTAGAGTCTCGGAAATGTTTCTGGCTGGTTTGGTAAATCTGTAAAGTGCTGTTCATAGATTCCTTAAATCATAGTTTCAGAGAATCATGGAATGACAGAGTCATCGTGGCTGGAAAAGCCTCCAAGAGCATCAGGAGCAGAGCTGGGCACGGTACTTCAGGTTCAACCTCACCTGCAGCTAGTACAGAGGGATGAATCTCGATATTTCATGTAACAATGCACTCTTCTGCCTACAGTAGTCTTTCCTCTGTAATTTGATTGCATTCCTTCCAGTTTTGCATACTGAACTGTTTTATTCTGAATTACAAATGCCATGATAAATAGAATTTAGTTCAAATTCACATAGAAATAGGTGTACACATTGTTTTCCCTGCTGGCTTGTGAATTGATTATGACACAAATGTTACTATCTCAAATCTATAGTTAAGTCAATGCTGTGATTGTAGTGAACTCTATTCAATCACTTTCCAAATGTTAAAGTATTTAGTGACTATGTGCTACTAAACCCATTTGCATCTTTATCTTTGCATCCATATCTTTTGTAACCTTCGCCTCTTTTGCATTCTCAGCTTCAGTGTAAATCTTTCCAAATTGTTTCTTTTTTGATCTTCCTGTGTGTCTCAACCAATGTAGTAACACAGTGAACCTTGCAATTGAACTCTGTAAAGCTGCATTTTCACAATTTCATATTAAATCTTGCTTTTGCCAATATCTTGGCTCTTTCTTTGGCCAATCCACTCATCTGCAGCAATCACAGGATTCAAGGCATAGCTCAAGCTTAGCATTGGGCCAAGATTAGTAATCAACAGGAAGCCTTCAGAAAGTTTCCCTATAAAATTTAAATTATTTACATTTTATTGTTTAAAATATATTGTATCATTCCTCATGACTGAATCCAAGCACTCCACTACAATATATATCATTAAAAGTTATAATTTTGTGGAAATAGGTGATTTACAAGAGTTATAACAACGTGAATTACTTTCATTTATGAAAAAAATGTTTTAGATGTGTCCATGTATAAATACATAGACACACCTATGTAAAAATGCAATTAAAACATTCCATGCTTCATCAGATTTGTATTTATGGACTAATCATATACTAGATTAAAAATGCAAATGTATCCCAATAAAACTATATTGTGAGCCATTTCAGTCCTGGAATTTGTTATAGGTCATGCTATAACACTTAAAAATGTTTTATTGTATTCAAAATAAGTAGTTGCTGGGGTAAAAAAATTATTTTCAGGAAATAAATGAAGTGATTAACAAGAATATACTATTGTTTGAGACTTTTTAAATTTCCATTTCTGTAAAGGAAAAAATGCCATAAATTTAAATTTTAAATATGAAAGCTTGACAGATTACACATGTCTTTTAAATAAAATATAAGGAGCTTATTGCTGTGCAAAATCAAGATTTTTGCTTTCGTTTTAATTTATTGTGGTGTAAAGCTTCAAGTCTGATAGCCTGAACTGATGTTCTTGCAGGTTTTTTTTCACTTGGATTCAAAATAGCATCTCTTGTCCCCTAAGATGAATTTTTGCATTTGCTCCAGAGATTGTTCTCCCTGGTCCATTGTAAAAAACATAATTATGTTGTATAACATATATTCATGAGTGATTCAGTGCATATAAGTAATTTATTATGCTTTCTATTTCATTTGATATTTACATTGCTAATACAAATTTTCCATGTCTTCAACATAGGAAAACTGAAAAGTTCACTTGCAATATTACCATTAAGAACACAATTAATCAAAAAAGTTATAAAACTAAAATATTTACTTTCCATACTTCTTCTAACTCACTGAATAAATATCCTTGTGAAAGGAACTGAGAAGATATCATGTCTTTGCATGTTCCAGGGGTTTTAACCAGCAAACAAACTCAAGGATATTAGAAGTGATCAGATTTTGGACAAGTGATATTTTGCTATTCTTGTACTTTCTCTCCCTTTTGAAGCAAGTACTGCTTTGGAGGACTTAAATTCTTGCAGTAAGGTATCCAGATAAACAAGTGAGGAAGAAGAAGACAATAACAAAATATAATGAAAATTTTTCTATATTTTTATGGTTATTATTATCTGTAATAATATTTTCATTCTTTATCTAGATTGTCTGGTTTAATATGTCAATTTTTTTTTTCTTTTTGTAACATAAGATTATAGCAGAGGAAAAAGTTATATAAACGTAGAAATTAAGAATCTTTGCACAAATTTAAGTTAAATTAACAGATGAATTAAGTATAATACTTGAATTTGGTTCAGTTAACTGTTAAGAATACAACAGAGTTTGAAAGATCAATTTGTAGCATACCAAATATTAAAGAGTCTCAACATAACAATAATAAAAGTCACCCTCTTCCTTCCCAAAATGAAGCAACTATCGTCATATTTTACTTTTCTGAACAATTAATATACACCTTCATCTTGCTGGGGATCCTGAGAATCAGTTGAGCTTAGACATTACACTGCAATATTGTTAAAAGTTCTGCTAAAGTCTGATTACAACACTGTGGCTTTCATGTCAGTGTGCATCTGCTTCTCATGTACTTCAAGGAAGAAAATTTCCATGAAAATTTCATGTGATTAAATGCAACAGATCTTTCCATTGTCAAACCACAGCAAAACTCTGTCAAGTGCTGATACATTTTATGGAGTTAGAATGTTCTAAGCAAACATCCTCTGGGGTTGGCCATAGACTGACTGAACAGGAAAAATCAAGTAGTCAGTTAACAGAGAAAACATGGCAAAAGCGGGAGATAAAAAAAACCCCATAATCTCCTACCATAGATATCTTTCAGCTATCCCCAAAAGATGGATGTATTCCAGAAGATTAGGAGAGACTAAAAAAAAGCCTGTTGTTCATGTAATTTAAAGGAATCCAAAAAACACTTAATGATAAAACTGAAAACGAGTTTATATTGCTTCTTATGAATACCCATCAAGATTGTTAATAATTTTCTCATTGCAGTACCATTGGCAGGGAAAAGAAAAGGGCTAAAAACAAGAATGAGAAATTTATTGGGTTGAGAAAAAGACAGTTATTGCTTGCAACAACATCAAGGTCAAAGCAGATTCATCTTGGGAAAACAGATTCAGCTAGTAAGAAACAAAGACATCCATTAAAACATCAGCTGTCCTTCCCCCGAACCAGAGTCCACCTCACTCATTTGCTCCAGACAGACCTGCCCAGACCCAGAGGTGAGGGAATTCTGGCATAGGGAAAGGGCTCCACCTGTCCTGTGGTGGGTGTGTTTAAAGCCATCTGGAACCAGCTTGGTCCAGCATGGGGCAATCCCCAGTTTCTTCTCACAGAACACACGCCTCCAGCTCTGCCCTGCTGCCAACACATCAACACCTACACCAAATACAGGCACGAATTTTGACTTTAAACAATATTCTATTTTGTACTATTTTGTTTTTTTCCATATATTTTGTTATAGTTACTACTATGACATCTGCACAAATAATTGTGACAATGACTGTTGTTTATTCCTAGAGCGAGAATAATTTTACAAGTTTGGAAGAAGAGTACTTCTAGTCATGCCAGTGTAATTATTCATATAATATACAAACACTTGCATGTGAGACTAAAACCCTTTTCAATAATGTCAGTAATGTAGATTACAACTCCTGAAGACTTAAACCAGAACTGTGTTAACAAAATGTAGATAAATTCATTGCTATTATGAAAATAAAAGCTTTGTGGGCATGCGTGCATTTACGCACAAACAAAATCAATGACTCAGGTAAAAGGTATTTTCTTTCAGGCATTTCACAAAGTGGTGGTTCAGAGTTTTAATAGTATTTTGGTTTAAGCTTTGGAAGAAATCTTAAGGATGAGATGATGTTTTTTCACACCAATTCACCTGCCATGTCAAGTAAGTGTCTACAAGCTTGGGACCATAAAGGTCTATTGAGTAATTTTCCCTGTTTCTCTTGTCTTATTTCAGTTCCTGCATGCCATGGATTTCATTTGATTTTAGGGTTGACTGCCAGTGCTCTATCTTTTTAGCTGTTCAAGGGAATACTTCAAGAAAAATGTTGAAAAGGTCATTTGCATAGTTTTCCTGCAATCATATTACCCTGAATGATAAAGTCTCAAGCAGTGTATTTGTACTTGCTAGTGACTGTTTGACTGAGACAGATGGTGAGATAGGATAATAATTAAGACGTTAGTTTGTCTTCAAAATGTCTTGAAAATTTTTAATTGTCCATTTGATATTATTTTCCAAAAAGCTGGAAAAAAGACCCTTTTGCGGTATCTCTAATTACAGCATCTGGCTCCTGGAAAAGGTTTGATGCTGTGGTGATGGTGCAAATGATCTTTGAGACGAGAATTGCACAGCATTTGAACTAATATACAACAGAAAGGTAAAATTAAAATTATCATTTGGGGTTTTAGATTTGGCCTTTTGTGGATCTGAAGACACTAGCAATATAGAAGATTTCAAATCGTTGCCTAAACATAACTTCCTGACATGACATTCCTGGAAACACATCAGGTGTTTAACAAAATATTTAGGGCTTCAGAATTGTGACAATTGACAGTACCAGAAGTAAGTGATCCAGTTATGGACAAGTAATTCTGTAGTCAACCATGCTCATGGACTCTTGGTTCTGAGATTTAAAAGAGACAACAGACAGAACTTAGTGTCTGTAGCCTTTCCTCCTAAATATTGATCTTGTGGCTGCAGTTGTCCACCTGAATCAAATTTGAATAGAATTTTCATAAGAACGCAGAATATTCTGAGTTGGAAGGGACCCACAAAGATCATCAAGTCCAACTCTTAAGAGAATGGCCCATATAGGGATCAAACCCACAACTTTGGATCTATTAGCACCATGTTCTAACCAGCTGAGCTAATTCCATCTTCCTCTGGCAGTTTTTTTGTCTAGCTTTCCTACTGATTGATCAATTAAATTGAATGGTATACAAGCCAAGAATAAGCAGGGGATGCACAAAAAATGTTCCCTACCAAATTTGAATCCTCTATTGCTGATATTATCCAGTATGAAAATACAGCTATTATTAACCTGATATGGGCAATTAAAAGCTCAGTAGAACATAGACATATCTCAGTCTAATAATTTTACACATATTTTTTAATGTAGCATGAACAACAGAATTAAGGAATGATCTACCTATTCAGGTTTGTTCAGAGAAAAAACACTGCTCAAGTATTAGTCTTTCAAATTTAAGAGATGTAGAAGTAAATGGGATTTTGTTTATATATAGAAGAGAGCATTTAACACTCAATTGTATACTTTTTTAAAAGCAAAAGACAGAAGGTAATGGAAGAATATAAATAGAATCTTATTTGCTGTCATTTTTATGGTATAAATTTATGCATAAGAGTCTGTAGTACAAACTTGGATTTCCAAGTCACAACCAGAGCAGATACAGTAATAGATCTAGTTTTCTTTGTCTTCTACAGCCAGAAAAAAGAATACCTGAGAAATGTTCTAAGTCTGTTCAGAAGTTTTATAAATTGAGGGTGAAAAATGGTTCTTTTGATGAAATCTAAGAAACTGCGTTTGAGACAACACTGAAATTATTATGATCTTTTCAAAAACCTATCTTCATAAAAAGTTTATATAGCCTTAGAAATGTATATTGCTTTCTACAGATGGAATTAATTTCCTACTTTGAGGGAATGATTGGAGCTATCTGTTATCAAACTTGTTTCCTAATAAGACTATGATGATCAAATAAGGTTCAAACCTTTTTTTTTTTTATGGAGTAGGTATGAAAGGCTGTAATTCTGGAATACATCCAAACAGGTACAAGTATAGATAGATGAATACATCCAGATAGATAAAAGATCCAGATAAATGACTTGCCTGCTGGAGGAAAAATACTACCTTTGAATAAGAGGAAACTAAAGAATTTCTCATATTCTTCCTAATGAGTTCATACTTCTTTCTGAAGAGCCATTGTAAGAAGTTTTTCTTTTACATATTTGAGGCAAACATTTGATACATGGTGGGATTGTTACTTTTGGTTTTAATTTACTGCATCTGTCAGATTGACAATTGAAGCCTTGTAAGTTATTCCAGCATGGGAGGCAGCTTGCACATAATCAGTCTATTAAATTTTTATGCAGTAAAACCTTTGGATCATTTATTTGTTCTTTAGTTTTCTGAAAAAGTTTAACGAAGTTCAGAGGAGGCAGTGAAAATGAAGAAGTCATTGCACACAGAAGAAAAAGGTTTTGTTTTCATATTTCAGAAAATATTTTGAATTATGTCTGTGAAAAAAGTTTTAGTTTTCAATATCAGTTTTAGTTTTCAATATCAGCTTTTTCAGTTTTCAATAGAGACTGAAGACTAAGCAAAATACACTTGCACTTTTCTAGCAGTCTGCCTCTATTCTCACCCAGTATCCTTTCCTAGGAAAGATCACTCATCATTCTCCTTCACTGTTCAAACAAATCCTGCTCTTCTGGTGGTCTAGAAATATCATGAGTTTGCCCTGTCCAGAAGGTGAATCAAATGCAAAGAGGACACAGCTGTGATGAGTCATAGTGAAAAGAATAAAAAAAAAGCTGAGAGAACTGAGAATAACTGAATCTTGGCATGTATCTTGGATCAGCAATTGACAAGAAAACAAGGCCTGAAACTGATGAAAAAGTCTATCACAGTGATCTGGACTAATCTGACCGGCAGTCTTAATCAACATCTGGCTATAAAAACCTCAGCAAAACAGACTAGGGCAGAGTATTATGTGGGACATCTTTAAATGGATGTCCCACATCATGTAAGGATGCAGAAAGGTCTGACGTGAAATGATTGTGCATCAGTGTTGAGCCACTAACACTGGATGTAAGAACTATTGCATTCCCTGAGCTGACTGGAATCCAATGAACACTATTCCAAACTGCAGAAATGGTGTGAAGAAAGATTCAGGGAACTATAGACCTGCTAGTCTAACCTCAGTTCCTGCAAAAAAATGTGGAGAAGACTATACTGGGTATTTCCAGAAGGCATTTAAAGAACAATGCAACCTTCACGTAGAGTCAGCCTGATGCGTTCCAAGTGAATGTTCTGTTTAGCTAATTTGATATTCTTCTAGAAGTTTGCCCACCTCCTGGGTGAAGGGCAGGCAGTGGATATATTCTTCTGGATTTTAGTAAGGCTTTTGATACTTTGTCGCACAGTGTCCTTCTGGGCAAGCTGTCCAGTTGTGGGACAGATGAGTTCACAGCGCTGACAGAACTGGCTGAAGGTCAAGGCTTGAGGGGTTGTGGTGAATGGGGTCACATCTGGCTGGTGTCTGGTCACCACTGGTGTTCCTCAGGGTTCAGATCTTTGGCCAGCTCAGTTCCGTACATTTGTCAGTGCTCTGGGGGAAGCAGTTGAATGCACCATTAGCAAGTTTGCACTTGGTAACAAACTGGGAGATGCTGTTAAACCTCTGGAAGGACAAGACACCCTGCAGAGGTGTCTAGCTAGATTGGAACACTGGGCAGTGATTAATGGGATGGAATTTAAGAAATTGAACTGCCAGATTTTGCAACTAGGTCAGAATAACACTGGGCACAACTATAAATAGGGAGGGAGTGACTGGAGAGCAGCCCAGCAGAAAAGGATCTGAGGATGCTGGTTGGCAGCAAGCTCAGCAGGAGCCAGCAGGATGCCCTGGCAACCAAGAGGGCAAACCACATCAAACACAGTGCCACCAGCTGCTTAAAATGGGGTTTTTCCTGGTGTATTCAGCATTGCTGTGGCCTCACAGGTGCTGTGGGCAGTTCTGGCCTCCACAATCTAATAAGGATGTGAAAGTCCTTGAATGCACCCAAAGGAGGACAAAAAAGCTGATGACAGAGATTGAAGGCTTATCCTGAGAGGAGAGGCTGAGGACTTTGAGCTTATCTAGTTTGAAGAGGAGGAGGCTGAGGGATGACCCCATTGCCCTCTACAGTTACTGGAGGAGCTGGAGAAGATGGGGAGGAGTTGGTGTCCATTGACAGAATGTGTGGGAATGGCTCAAATTCAGTGGAGATTTAGACTGGATATCAGGAAGCATTTCTTATCAAGGAGGTGATCTAATGCCAAAAGAGGATGGTCAGTGCCTGAGCCTGTCATTGTTCACAGAGAAATTTGCACAATGCCTTTAATAGCAGGCTTTATCTTGGTTAGCCCTGAACTGGTCAGCCAGTTGGACTAGTGATAGTGGTAGGTAACTTTCAACTGAAATGTTCTATTATTCTATTCTATTCTATTCTATTCTATTCTATTCTATTCTATTCTATTCTATTCTATTCTATTCTATTCTATTCTATTCTATTCTATTCATTTTCTGTCCTCCTCAATCTAATCTGGATTCCAAGGACAGTTGCAGCATCTTATTGTAGACACAAAGAAAGTCGATCTCACCAAATTGCAGGTGGATGAGGGTGAAGCCTGAGTCTGGAGTTAAGAAATTAAAATTTCTGTGTTTCAAGTTGAGCCTCTTGCTCTGTCAATAAGAGAACATCTACCATGTGTGCACATCTCTTTACTCTGAATTAAATACTCTGAATTTAAAATGTCATTAGTAATTTGAGATCTGGAGACCAAATTTACGCAGTTCCCTTCAATAAGTGGTTGCATCTCTGGAATTTTCAAGTCCAGATTGGATGGGGCTTTGATCTGCTTGGTTTTAGCAGAAGGGGATGGTCAGTGAGGCAAACATGACCCCATGGTGTGCCCTAAGTGTAAAGGTAGTGAACAGCTCCTGAGCTATAGGAACAGAGATATGGTCTGTATTTCCCCGTGGGGAGCTGCTGTCAGAGCTGGGATGGGTTAGCCTGGAACATGGACACCTTCCTGTGCACCACAGACTCACAGAACAGACAGTGGGATGGGTTAGCCTGGAGCATGGACACCTTCCTGTGCACCACAGACTCACAGAAGAGACAGTGGGATGGGTTAGCCTGGAACATGGACACCTTCCTGTGCACCACAGACTCACAGAACAGACAGTGGGATGGTTAGCCTGGAGCATTGGACACACTTCCTGTGCACCACAGACTCATAGAACAGACAGTGGGATGGGTTAGCCTGGAGCATGGACACCTTCCTGTGCACCACAGACTCATAGAACAGACAGTGGGATGGGTTAGCCTGGAGCATGGACACCTTCCTGTGCACCACAGACTCACAGAAGAGACAGGATGTCACCAAAGAGACTGAGGTGGCTGTGGCACAGTGGGGCTGGGGAGAACAGTGACCCACACTGGGGCAAGGAAAGATTCAGGCCAAGGGTAGAAAGATTCTGTTTCCACATAGGGACAAAAGCTCAGGGCAAAAGATTGTCATCTCTGTCCTTGGTGGGATTCAAGGTCAGGGTTCACCAAGCTCTGAGGATATCCCCTGTTTTGGGCAGGGGATTGGACTGGAGACCTCCTGAAATCCCTCACAGCCTGAATTATCCTGTGATGTAATTCTAAGTACAGAAATAGATACAAGAAAAGGGGCTATATTACTCAGCTTGCAGGTTTATATACCTCCTATTGCATTCACACCTTTGTCAAATTTCATAATATAGGGCAAGTAATTTTCCTTCAATGAAAAAGAAGATCAGAAATAAATATTTTAGCTACCAGAGGGCATAATCTTTTATGCATTACTATTGCTATTCACTATACATACTTGTCATTCAAACTTTTGTAATGAAAACCATTTGTTGAAATATTTTCTGGCAGCATTTATTATATTCACTAAGCTTCAGAAAATAAAACCTCCTTAATATCAATAGCAAGAAAATCTAAAACACAGTGACTTTCAGGTTGATTTGTAGATATTACAGCAATTTTGAAGACAACACATTTGTTTGCATTATGTCATTTCCCACCCAGTACAGTGTGTTCTTTCATTACAAATATATTCATTGGGCTTTGCTGAAAAATATACCCAACCTAAGTCAAAATTAGATCCAAATGAGATCTCTTGAGTGTAGTGAGAATTGGAATGAAGGCCCCCAGCTATAAGGGATATGTATAACAATATCCTGACAGTAATATTCACCCTAGAAAGTGCTAAGAGTTTAGGTTTATTATGCCTTGCTGGGTTATGGCAGAGGACAGAGAATATATCAAAAATGAAGGCAAAGCTGGAACAGAGACTAAAAAGCTACTGAAAAGAGAAAACATATGTTCTAAAAAACCATTCATTGTGTAGCATTAACCATTAGGTAAGAATGCTAAAATGACAAAGTCCTTGGAGTATATTTCCAAGAAATTCAAGAATTAATGGGTACAGCTAAACCAGAATTCTGCTCTGCAGATCAATGTTAATTTTTTTCAGTCAGACAGATTTGTGCTTTTATGGGCTGTTGCCCTAAAATTTCTGTCATTTACTACACAATCTCAGTAAATAAATTGCATAACTGAAAATCAAATGCAGAGAATACTGAGCACCTCCCCAAGTAAAAGTTATAGTAAATTATTACGAATATCTACACTGCACTCATTATTTAAGATTGGCACCAAGAAGCTTATGCACTGCCAAACACACAGACCATAAAAAACTGAAGTATTTACATATGCGAGGGTCTTGCATTCATTACAGTTAATTAGATGTGTAAATTAATACAGGACGATTGGACTGGTAATGATTTCTTGGAAGCCATTAAAAAACATACTAATAGTTCTACTCAGCAACACTTATATTAAATAGTCCTATAAAAACACCAAACAACAAACTACAAACAAAAAAACCTCTCCAAAATTGGGATGTATGAGTGTATTTTGATAGCAGCAACTCAGAAAGGATTACTTGTATAGCAGGAAGAGTGCAATAAAAGAAGAAAAAGTGAATTATTTTGATGATCAAAGGGATGGAGCACCTCTTCTATGAAGATAGGCTGAGAAAGCTGGGATTGTTCCGGTTGGAGAGGAGAAGATTCTAGGGAACCTTCCAGAACCTAAAGGAAGCCTACAAGAGAGCTGAAGTGGGACTTTTTACAGTGACATGTAGTGATAGGACAAGGGGCAATGGCTTTTAACTGAAGGAGGGAAAGTTTAGGAAGAAATTATTTCCTGAAGGTGGCAAGGCCCTGGAACAGGTTGCCAGGAGAAGCTGTGGGTACCCCATCCTTGGGAATGTTTAAGACCAGCTTGGGTGGGACCCTGAGCAAGGTGGTCTAATGGAAAGTGTCCCTACCCATGGCAGGGGGGTTGGAACAAGATGACCTTTAAGGTTCCTTCCAATCCAAACCAGGCTGAAACATGCAAGCTGAAAATCAGTAACGCAAAATGAAAAGTTGTACGCAGAATTTTCTCTCTTGTTGGGAGCAATTGATTGAAAAACTAAACAGTTGTAGTAGTTGATCAATAGAGGGCCATGTATTCCCATGGCAATACAAATCTGAATGAAAGGCAGTGCTGAAGAGCTGACAGAAACATCCAGTAATAAAAGGGAAGCACACAAACCACTGGCGAGATATCAAAAATAGCACACATACAGTTCAATTCATGTTTGAGAAAACAAAAGGATGGGATTGTGAGAATACAAAAGGAAGGATTATTTGAATGATAAAGGGGATGAAAACTCTAATTTAGAACATGGAATTAAAAGTACATTGTTTCTTCAGCCTACAAATACAAAAGCCAAAAGGGATATGAGCAACATTTGTAATTTCTTAATGACTGAAGGATTAGAGAAGGAAAAGGAAACAGATCCAAACAACATCCAGGGAATGTTGGAACAAAAGCTAGTACCTGCAAAATATGAATATGCATATGAATAGATGAAAACTAGTTGTTTGAATAAGCTCCTTATCAGGTCATGGAAAGGACAGGATATGGAAATAAAAAAAAAATACAAGTATCTGGAAAATTAAGGTTCTTGCACTGTTAGGTTGAGATCTCTTTCAGTTCCAGAAGCAGGAAGTTTCCAAAAGTTGGAAAACTCCCATAATTTTCCTATCTGTTTTTTAATCCTCAACTTTAAATTGCTACCTCTTTTGCTTAAGGTCCAGACTGCCAGTCTGTATTTAATTTTAAAATTCACATTGATTTGAAAGACTGTTGACTATATTCTCTTGACAGAATATTCTTAGATTTTTTTTTTCTAGAAGTGATCAAGAATAAATATGGTGTCTCTTTCTCCTGGCAGTTAAATCTATACAGAGAATCAATTACCTGAAACATTATTATCAAATGCTAATTTATTATCAGTCTGGTTTCCTTTCTATTTAAGTCAAGGAAAATTTAATACTGGTTTTGATGAGAGAGTAATTATTCCAAGAAGGATTTATTTTTAAAATCTTATCTGTGAACTACAGCAGTGTAAAAACAACTTCTAAGATAGGTGTGAACCTGTCATAACTGAGTTCAAAATTCTAATCAGTAGTAAGCAATGAGTCATCAGTTTCTACAGTTGAAGGAAGCTCATGAGAACTCATCAGTTTTCCTGATTTTGAAGCCAACTCTATTACTCCATTTCAAAACCTGAGCAGCAGAACAGCTGCTCAGCTGTATGAACTGCTCCAAAACTCAATTGGTGCAAGAAATCCAAAATAAGTGTTTCTGAAATAGTCTTTTCAGATTAGACTCTAATATGAAAAATGGGAAAATATTTTCCGTTGATGACTTAGTAATGTTAAAGAGGAAAGAGAAAATTTTGAATGTGTTATTTCATTGAATACTCTTCAGAAGGGTTGTCTTATGACACATAAGTTGCTTTCTCACTACTAATGTTTAACTGCAGCATAACTTGCATAGATAATAAAAAAATGATATTGTGACATTATGGGACCAGATTTATGTCTGTCTCAGTCATCTGCTTCATTTATTTTAATATCATTGGAGAATGCAGTGCATGTTGTTGACAAAAAACCCCAATCTCCTACTCCACAAATAATTTATTAGCCAAAGATACCATAATCAAATTCTCAGCTGAATGAAATTCCTGAAAGAATCAAAGATAAAAATTAATTATGCAATAGATTCATTTTAGCTAGAAGCCATAGAAAAAAAACTTTGACTAGTTTTCTTAATTCCTGAAAGCTTGTGTTAATAATATTAAATGGACTAAATTTTCTTGACATGGAATACTTTGTAAATTTTAGACCATTAATTTTGTGATCTAATTAATTATAAGTGCCGTGTGTGTGCCTTGACATCCATACCAATTTGCTTTCTTTTAGAATCTGGGATTATATCTATTTTTTAAAAAAACATTTCTGACAGTTATAGAGCTAGTATATTTTTGATACTAATTTGAGTAATTCCTCTCCCTCATTACTATGTCTAAGGTGTTTTTCCTTTCTCTTCTTGTCACATCTGTTTAATTCCTATTGCCTCTGCTACAGCAGAAATGGTCTAGGCAATGAAATGCAGATTGAATATGCCCCTGACCTTGAATTATGCTGTGAAGTACATAAAAGCCTTTTCCTAGTGTACTGTCAGATATCTTAATACTATATGAGGTGAGAAAATTATCTCAATTTCTATGAAAGAATAAAACCCCAAGGATTAAAACACAAAAAAAAAAAAAAAAAATAGAAATTCTACTATTTGACTAATTTTCAGGTGTTTATCAATCACAACTCATTGACAAAATGAAATTTAGGAATTATTTTCCAGGAGGATGTACCAGTATTTTTTAATTATTTGGTAATGATGATTGATGATTCTAAAAAAATTCACTTCTCTTTTTTGGCATAAATCTGTAATGACATATACAGATCAAAATGCAAGGTGAATATGAATATGAGTACATTTGGTACTCAAACCATGAAAAATGAACTTGTGGTAATACATCCAATTGTTCCTTTTATGAACATCTATTATACACTCTATTTTCAAACGTGTGAAGACCCAATTTTATATTTTTTCTTAATTTATTCTGTATTATGCTTTGTGAAATTTTCAATTCTCCTTTTTTACTTCCTGCATTTCAGATCAACTAGGGTCATGTGTGGGTTTGTCACAGGCCTATGTCATAATTAAGATCTTTTAAAGGGTCAAGATGCAGAGCATTTTTATCTATATTTGTTATTGATATATTGATCAGGAAATGTATCAACATAATAAAGAACATCAAGGATGTTTGTCATTGCAAAACTGCCTCATCCAGTACAATTCAGTACATTTTTCATGCGTGTATTGCACAGCACACTGTACATACAGTCCTTTTCTTATACAGTGGTATGATTTTTTTCAAATCAAGAGCAAATCATTCACCACAGGAAAAAAAAAATAAAATCTTGAAGCATTCTGTCAGATATTACACTAAGTGACTTGCCATGTCAACTGCAAAGGATATTCAGTCATTCATCAACTTCCAGAAAACCCTGAATTTCTCTTTCTTGCTACCTTATGCAATCTTTATCAGCTGTCTTCCTGAGTGATGGATAACTTTTAAATTGTCCTTTGTTTTAACCTTAGAGAAATTATTTTTGCTACAAGTCAACGTATATATGACAGAAATATCACGTATTTCAAATTTTGTCCTGATTTAATACTCAGGAATACATAACAAGGATTCAATCTCTATCTTAAATCTCCTAATATCAAGGACAAAATCATGCTTACTTTGTCTCATTGATTCTAAAGAGGAAAACAGAAAGAAATATAAAAATCTTATGCATTTTGTTGTGGGCTTTTAAACCCATTTATAGTTTTCTTTCAGACTAATTGGAGTGATTGTCCTTGTATCACTTTGGTACTGGATTGTGTGTTTGCTTTTTTTTGACTGGCTCTCTGAAAATTTTACAAGGGTAAGAGCAGACCAGTTCTGAGATTTGCAGAAGTTATTGTCAGTTCGTCTCAGCTTAGAAGAAAATGTCACATAATCACAGCAAAATTCCATGCAAACCAAATAATTTTGAATAATGTGGATGGGCATAGTATCATTTTTGTTAAAGAATGATAATTTCTCGTTCCATAAAGTGCATGGAATCTTCATTTTACCTTAATTAGTAATTTCATTTTTTCGCAAAGCACTTCATCAGTTCTATTCTGCAATTTAACAGAGCTGAATAGGAATGGGAATTTGCCTTCTCAGCCTTTATTCAGAACAATTTTTCAAAATTTATTTGGGAAGTGAGAGATAGATAATCGATACTTTACATAACTATGTTGCATACAACACACACCCCTCACAAGAAATTTCTGTATGTAGTACTACAGCATTTCTGAATCTGGTAAAAAAAACCCAAAAACTATGTATCAGTTATCCCCATTCAGTTTCCATACATGGGAGGAATACTGTAATTTCAAAGAGGAACAAGTTGACCAAGTATATCAAATAAATTATATTTTTTCCTTCTAGTACAGACCAATTCACATCTACCTTTTTGTGACTCTAACCATGTCACTGCTTGATCAGTCTGTGCTTTTTTTATAAGCCAAAGTTTCCCCGCATCCATTATACACCCTATAACAGCAATTATACCATAAATCCAGCCTTTTCCTTCTCTCTCTTCCCTCTACCCCAATATCTTCAGTTTCAGCAACAGCAGCACAGCTGAGCCCTTCCTTCACAGATTTAATGAGCAAACTTTCTTTTATCCACTCAGCTTGTTTTAGGCTTCCATTCTATGATTTCGAGCTAGAAGTGATTATGTTCACTTTGAATCTAAAAGCACTCTAGATCAGTAACTCAGAAATTAACTTCTATACTTGGATTAATCTTATCTGAAGACATTTTGAGAGTGACTTAAAGGAGACATACTGGGATAGTTTCCAGTTTCTATACAAAAAACCATGGAGAGGAAAAGATTAAAAAGAATGTGAGAGACAAATGGAAAGAGGAATTTACATTATTTAGTCTTATTCTCTCTGTAAGAATATTTTTGGTGGTCCACTGTCCAGCAAAGCACTTGAAACCAAATTCACCTGTCCAGCTTAATTTACCTAATATTTTCCTTGTTCATTTTGAAAGGATAATCTGACTGAGTATATAATTCTCCAACTCTAATGGAGTAAAATATGTTTTTGTACATCATGTGGAAAACACCTAATCCTCAAAAACTGCTTTAGAGAACTATTCTAAAACTAAAAGTATTTCAGGAAATTGAAAGTTTTCACTCTGATCGATTATTTAGCCTTTAGGAGTTCCAGGCAATTTTGCTGGCTTGCTTTTCTGTGTCTGTATGTTTCCACTTACAGAAATGTTCTTATTAAATTGTAAGCTCCAAGGGTAATCCAAGATCAATTTTTTTGGAAGACTTTGCAATCAGCATGTATGAAAACAAATTAATATGATTTTTTAGTGTAATAAATATTTTTGGTAGAACTTCATGAAAAATTGTGGAAAGTAAAGAATTGGTCATAGCTGGAAAGCCTTTTGTTATTGGCTTCAGATGTGGAAAGGCTACTAAAGTACACTACCAGTCACGTTTTCAAATCTGGATACATTTAAATGTGTCATATATCTTTATGGTACAGCTTATACAAATAAATTACAAGATTTGCTGACACTTGAAAACTCTTAGTGGCACAAAATACTAATGTAGTTATGTACAGATATAAAATAAGTGCTTGAAAATTCAAGTGTCATTTGAAAGTGGGTAAATTTGAAATGTCTGCTTTGCACAGGACCATCATTTAAGGGGTTACTTTCAGTCTGTCTTCATTATAGAGATTGAGATCCTTTCTGTGCAGCCATTCTGAATTGTCTTTGAGAGGGATTTCCTCCTACATTGAACAGGGGAGGAATAAAAATCTGGCTCTTTGTTAAGGAGTGGAAATCAGGTGCTTAAAATTAGATTCTGCGAATAACTTGAATGGCTGTACATGTCAGAAATATCTTTCTGGTACCTTCACATTAGCCTTTCAGCCTCTTAAAAGAATATTATTAAAATAGCAATCAACCACCACTGAGTATCTGAATCAATAAATAAAATTATTCAAACCCCTCAATCGAAGAGATTTGTATTTGTTTTCTTTTTTATGTATTTTTTTTTTCTTCCTGACAATACTAGAGCAGTTGGAGTCTTTCTTCTAATCTAGTTTCCTCACAGCTTTCAAAAAAATGTAATTTTTCATTTTCATTGGCAAGAAAATCTAATACTTGTCAGACTGCCTTCTTATGCTGAGAATGGCCTTGTGATAGAACAGTATTTAAAGAGAAGAAATATGTATTTTAGATAAATCTGGTTTTAGACATTTTAAGTCATTCCGGGCTATGCCACATAATGTTCTCCTTCAAAGACTCTCATTGGTGGTCATCACTTGAGACAGACTAACACCTTCATTGCTACAGGGTTTGCATTAAAAATCCCAAAGTTATAGATTTTTTCAAGTCACATGAAAGAAAAATGGTTATTAGGTGTATACCTGACCAACTGTAAGCTTACCACGCTGTCCATCGTTATGTCAAGCTGAGTCTTGAAAATCTCCAATGTGGAGAGTCCAGATCTGCTCTAGAAATCTGATCACTACTCTCCTATCGAACATCTTTTTTTCCCTAACCTGAACTTCCTGAACGACATAGGGGGCCATTACACTTCCTTTTACTGTTTCCCATAAACAAAAATAGTTTTCCTTATGTCTTCATAAAACCAACCAACCTTACACTTTAGAATTCCTCACCAGCCCAGCTCCCTCAAACATTCCTATTACATTGTGGGTCCCATGCTTCTCACAATCATGGCAAACCTCCAGTGGATCCCTTCCAGTGTCTTGCAGCTCATCTTGGGAAACTCAGTCTCACTTTTGTCTTTTAGCAGAAAGGAAATACAGATAGGAATAAAAATACCTTTTTATTCACTATGGCAATGTTTCAAACCTTCTTCTAACAGATATTTTTCAGGCTGGTTTTTCAGGTTGGTTGGTTGGTTGGTTGGTCAGTGGTGAGTTTTTTTGCTTTCATCATCAGGCATGGTCATTGTTTCTATATTGGTTTCCACCTTCTGTCTTCAGCTTTGTTTTCATCTATTCAGTCTATGTGACAGGTCACAAGTTCAAAGGCAAAAACACTTTTGAAATTATCAAGAAAGAAACTTCATAAAATCAAATCAAATCAAATCAAATCAATAACTACTACAAGCTATGGCAGAGTTAACAAATCACAAAATCATAGACTGGCTGAAGCTGGAAATCTTTTCTGCTTGCAACACAGACCAAGCCCTCTACTCAAACAAGGTTCCACCTCAGGGCTGTGTCCAGCTGGGTTTTGAATACCTCCCTGAACCAACACTTCTGAACCTCTTTGGACAATCTTCCAGGATTTGACTGCCCTACCAAATGTAGGGCATGTAAAAAATGTTGCCACATTTTTTAAATACTGCAATTTTGGCACATTTTTGAAAAAAAAAAAAAAAAAATAGGGTTTGCGGCTCAGCAGCAGTGCTGGGTCATACGAGGGTGAGACGGTTTTTTAAGGACCCAGTTTTTCTTCATCCTTTTCTTAGCCATCCATCTCATGGGGATGGATCTATGTTTACCTATACAAGACTATAACATGAGGCTCAAATCACTTTGTTTACCTGAACATGGAACTTTATATCAAATAGTGACTTTGAGGAATTAAAATAGGGAGAGGTGCTGCAGGAAACAGAAATCGGGATATAATTGCCAAGAGTGAGATGTGATTTGCATACAACGGATGATAAACCTTTATTTTCTCCCTGAACATAGCAAATTCATAACACAAAAGCTGATTAAAAAAGCTTCAAATGAAAATCCTCTAAATTATTGAACTTTGAATCTCATCATACCATTTGAGTATTTGAAGTCTTAGTTTCTAAATTTTGGGGATACTTATATACAGATACAAACTGTGGTAAGGAAGAATGAAGTTTACTAGCAAAGTAAAACTGCTAGATGCTGAATTAAAATAAATAGGAAAATTATTCTGTCTAGATACCCAGAGGGAGGAAGATAAAAAATAACAAAATAATAAGCTATTAGAATCTAATATTACATAGGAATCTACCTGTTTTAGAGGTATAGAATTTTTGCCACTTAGAGATGAAAAAGGTGCAGGTATAATTTTTACAGACAAGAGAGAAAACAAAAAAAACCCTCTGTATTTTGTGTATATGTATATATAGAGGGAGTACCAGATACTTATATATTACTAATTAATTGCATTTTTATGCTGATTTGCAATCATTTGATGCAAACAAAACCTACTATCCTCCGTAAGAATAAATTCTTAATTCTTTGGAAACAATTCTGATACCCATTCAATTTCAGTATACTTTATTCATATCAGCAGTCTCTTTGACATCACAGGAATTGCTTTTCAGTTAAAAGAACAGACTATGGTTTTAGAGTTTACTCTATCTAAAGGATTTATTATTTGGATTTGCTGATACATCAGTCTCTCAACTGTTAGGTGTGTAACCGACATAAATATAAATCTCTCAACTATCTTTAGGAAGACAACTGCTTTCATCCTTGACTTTGGAGAAAACAGAGCGAAGAAAATCATGCAAATTTGCAATTCTCTAAAATGCTTGAGCACCTTCTAAAGAAAAGTTGAAAGATAGGCAGCTACACTTTCAAAGTACAAGAGCATAAAGCGAGGGTGTTGTAGGACTCAGTGGTGTTGAAGCGATACATCAGAACAGAGGTTTACGGTTCTGCTCTAGGCTTGTTGCTTTTCCTCATTCCAAACTTGAGTGCAACATCTTGGTTGATTGAGTTTCCTTTCAGAATTACACAGCAAAGGACAGAATATTTTTAAACTTGCAAGTGACTGGCACAATTTATTTTGTATTAATTGCAGCAAGAAACCACACTGCATTTCATGTGTAAAGTACGTATAAGTTGGGCTCAATTAATACTTCATAAAATTTTTTAAAGCTTGTATTTTACTCTGCTAATGCTGTTGCCTATGGTTGCTCAGTTTACAGTGGCCCTGACACTGTGAGAACACAGTAGGAGTTGCTTTGAATTACACCCTGTCTGTGGAAAGATGAAGGCACAGCCAAAGATTGATGTGAAACAAGGAGAGTAGTCTCTTTTTTTGCCTATTATCCTGGCAGCAAGGAAAATGTGAGAAGGAATACCCTCTCTTAAATTGTTTGAATGGTTGTCTTAATGTGAGGCAAACAACCTCCTGAGAGATAAAGTACTAAAACATGATCATATTATTGGGCTGAAGCTTCCTGAAGAATTCTGTATGTTAAAATATTTGTCTCAGACAGCTTAAGTTCTATTTAGACATGCTGAGAGTGACAGTGCCACACTACAAATGAAATCAATGGGAACCTTCTTTGTGTTTGAGATTCAGCTGCTGTAACACAGACAGAGCTGTTTGTCAAGATTATCTCCCACAGTCTCCTGCTGGTACTTCAGATCAGCACAGGTCGCCCCTACCCCTCGTGTCCCCTCTGTCAGCCCCTGGCAGTGTCTCAGAGACTCGAGGTGATGAGAAATATTTCTTGGTGATGATGGTTAGATGACTCCCGAGTCCTGGGTGTGAAGGTGGGATACATACAGCCCATTGTCCAGGTTCCTTTCATCAACAGGACAGGTTTTTTTTCTGAAGCTCCCTTCATGGACAGACAGGAATCTCCCCGACACTGAATTCTGTACTCCATGTATTGATGGCATCTGTACAGCTCATTTTTCTTTAGCATACTTATAATCAACATGGAAGAAAAACTTGCTCAAAGTTTGTTCACACTTCTAAATCTGCATTTTTCTGCACTAAGGATAAAGGCTGAGGCCTGAGACTGCTTTAAAGAATCAGTCTCTCACTAGTTTTCCTAACAAGAATATCTAAAAGGTCGAAGAGCTAAAAGCAGCTGCTATGTGTCCTGGACTTTTCAGGACTATGATGTAAATTAAGGGCAACCAAAAATTACAACTATAGGATGCTGAAACCCTGCATAATTAACAGTTTTTCTTTTGAGCAGAGCCAGAACAATAAATAAGGTATTGACACAATACCAGAAATCTGCTATAAGTAATAGCTTTTTTCATGTATTAAATTTGAAGTAAATTAATTTTAACCTTTTATATTGAATGATTTCTTACAGAGACTGTATCTAGGCAAAACTGTATATTGTTACTCCAATTCAAGGCTCAATAAAATAGATTAGAATAGTGTAAAGAGAACTTGATGTTCTCTAACAGTAGAATTGCTTTTTAACAATGTACCACATTCTAATACAAGTGTCATTTTCTAGCATTTAAAGAAGCAAGTGTTTCAAAACTCAGAAATGAGCCAAATAACTAAGTTTCTAGTTCCATACTTTCTCCAAGGTCTGCTATAGGAAATATTAGAATACTGAAAGGACTCATTTTTGTTTTTTATCTCAAGTCACTTGTCACATGGAGTACATCTCCAGGAGAACATGAGTCATGTGCTGAAGGCTGGAATCCTTTGTTTCACTACCATCTACCCCCTTCTTTATCCTGCCACTGATATATGCCTTTCATTTCAATTTACCCAAGGACTTTAAGTTGTCAGTAGGACTGATGTTAGAAGAGAGGAAAATTAATGCTCTATAACTAAGGTAAAATTTATCATCCTTTAAAAGCTGCAAAATCATATTAAATTAAAGTAGACCAAAAGAATTTTTTTTTAAAAATTATAATATGCCATTCACTGTTCTATTCTGTCTAATGTATCTCATGATATCATGTCTGTGAGGCAATGCCTCACACCTACAGTTTTAGAAAGAGTAAATGTTCCTGGTGATACAAAAGATAAGCTTTTAGACAAACTATGGCAAGTATATTACTTTGCACAGAGAAAGATTTCTTCTCTGACGCCAAGAAGTGATCATTGTATAAAACAAAACATCTACATTCTCATCACTTGTTACTACAAATATTGTTTATAGTCATAAAATTATATAGACTTTTTTGAAGTTAAGCTATCCTGTGAGTGAGATGCTTGTTTACAAAAGTGATGCGTTGTTTTTCCTATCACAAGAAACAAGAAAGCAATTTTTTAATTTTAGTTTACTGTCTTCTTCCACCATGGTTTCTATGCAAGTGGAAAATATGGGTTAAATCCATGTGATTTGGTGCTATAAAGCTTGATATGAAAGATCATCCTTTTATCCTTTCTAATCTTCAACTACTACACCATCAAATAAAGCTCTGTATTTTGTAGTCTTTGAAGCAGCATTGTTACTGTACAGACAGGCATGCAACACATCCATTTAGATAAAATGAATACAACACATGCATTTGAATAAAATAGAATGCAATTAAGAGCATAAGTTACTATTGTACTCTGTATGGGGATCAAGCAGCATTTTACAATCTAGCTAACCCTTAATGCTCACCAAATGCTTTTGCTCTTCTACCTCTAAGCACTTCCACTGTTTAAAAAGCACTTATGGTAGTATAACAGAATTTGCTTTTCATTTGCATCTGTTTTGAGCAGATGATGTGAATGATAAACGTTGGCTTTTACTGGTTTATTTTATAAGAACATTATGGACCTTAGAAGGAAATCAACATATAATCAGGAAATCTGTGATATAAACATGAATTAACCCCAAATATGTTTGAATTATAGAGAAGATTATGCAAGCATTTTGGTGGTCATCAGTACAATTTTTTTTTTTAATTTAAGAACTATAATTTCCATTAAGCTCAAGGGTTTACAGATCAGTTGGGCCACCAGTCTGTAACTTTGTGATATTTTTAATCTCTTTTTTTAAATGGCAAATTAATTTCATAGCTCACTGATTATTGTTTTGAAGATCTGTCAGATCCTCTGTTTGCTCATTGTTTAAGAGTATCTATTTGCATTGAGGAGCTCAGAGAACCAAAATATTTGCAAAGTATATTTTTCCAATATTAGAGTGGGAGAATCACTAACAATAGTTATGTTTCTCTGGATCACTTCAGTACAAGTGGTGCAACCACCTTTCTTCACTATAAATATTCATTATAATTTATTCTTACACATCCTCAGTTCTGGTATCTATTGCGTGTCTTTTGCACTCTATGAAGAAATCTGCATTGCAATTATTACAAACTTGTTTGAAGACAGAAAGTTAAAGAAGTGGGCAAATATGCCTTGCCTAAAATCCCTAATTTTTGAAGTCCTGTATTTCTGTTTAAAAGGTAAAATAGTTTTTATTCCATTTGACTTGGAGTTTTTCAGAGTTGCCCTTTTGCTTGGAAATAAGAGTTGTGGCTACAACAGCTATAGCATTTTAATTATTAATTATCATGCTAGCAGGTGTGCAATACCTTAATCTTGCTACCATTGGAGACAATAGCACAAATGGTTAAAAAAGAATAGAAGTGTGTTACAAGTAAGGAAGGAAGGGAGGGAAAGAGAAAATTGCTCATATTCTTTTCAGGTCTTAAATATTTCCTGTTTGTCAGGGAAATACAAGCTAGCAGCATTTTGGTGGGATAATAAAACTAAGAAATTACTCTAATGCATCTTTATGCAAACACATATGTGGAAAATAGCTAACCAGGCTTTTAAAATTATATTTTCATTAAGAAATTTACACATGCTCAGGTACACACATGCTGTCAGACATGTTGAGCAGAAGCTTAATTTTTTCGAGCACATTTTAAAAAAAAAATAAACAACTTTCCAGGGCCCTGGTATTTCAATCATTATCCATGAAAAACACTTTGAGCTTGCATGGAAAATAAATCTATTCCTCATTTGCAGAGCTGCTAGATTACAAGTCTCCTGTGTACTTTTAAATGAACTGACGAATGAAAAATTAAAGAAAACAGTGTTTAACTATTTGTATGTGCTTTGCTCAGGGAGCAATAGCAGGGTGTGAAGATGGTGCAAGAGTCTCCAAAAGCTTTTGCTTGTGTTCAAGGGATGCAGGAGCATTGTACCTTTATTTGTTAGGTAGTGCATCAATGACACACAACACTAATGGCAGTTGTTCTTTGCCTGCCATCAGCTGTTTTAATGTCTGGGAGTAAAATGAAAATTCCACTGAGGAACTGACAAAGATGTTTGTATGGATCCTTAACATACTGACACTAAACAACTCTTTGGAAGCTCAGTTTAATTGGTGAAGGGCAGCACTGTCAGCCCAGTGTTTCCAGGTCAGATGATGTTGAAAGCACTTGGTGCCTTTTCATTTGATAAAACAATAATTCAGAGATGACTGCACAGGTCTATCTGAGAGGACAGGTCACATATTCTGCCTATCTCTGAGACATATTTTTGACTGAAGAGTACAACAATTACACTAACTAATAATTTTCTCTTTTGCTAATGTGATCTGGAAAATAGCCATGATTATTTAATCTTATCCCATGAACTTGGTCTTCAGCATTATCCTAGCAGCAGCTGTTCTTCTGCTTTCAACTTTATTTTTATGAGATATTACGTCAGTGAATTTCTTCCTTTGATCTTCCAAATGTCTTCCTTAAAAAAAATATAGCTATTCAAGACACCTTTAAGATGACATAATTCATAATGCCAAGTTCCTTATTTCTAGCTCCTCATTCAATACTTTTATTAAACCTGAGAGTGCCCTGTTGATTTCTAGATTGGCTCATCAAAGTACATACACACAGGACATACAAAGTACGTGTTCAATCCACATCTTAAACTTGTGTCTTCTATGGAATTCTCTTCTGACAATTCTAAGGAATGCTCTTCTGACAATAATTTGCTGAATTCTAGTTGGTGGTTCTTTAAGAGCAAATGATGGGAGTGTTTATAATTAGTCTGGGCTACAGAAGGTAGAGAGGAGAGAGCTGAGAGTGTCTGAACAATCCTCTGCAGCAGAAACAAGATCCACATGGAGCTGAAGAGGTGAGAACTGCTTTTTTAAGCTTCTCTCATAAACATTTAGAACTTTGTTCTAAAACTGACATAATGTTCATAATGTCACAAATGTTTTTCAATCCTTCCATTTCTAATTCAGAGACTGATACAATATAATGAAGAGTGGAAGCCTTTTTCTCTTTATTTAAAATATAATCTGGTTTTACTGTGTGCCTTATTCCCAAGTGCATTTGCAAGGGTATTAAACAGAAGAATAGACCAGAGAAACATGAAATTTGTTCTTCTAATATGTAGTGACAATGAAATTATACATAACTAACGCTAAATGTTCCATACTAAATGTTTCTAACCTTTAAGGAACTTTCATCCTTGAATATTGCTTCCAGAACAGTGGCCAAAGATTCAAGAAAGTTATCATGAGCCAGCTACAGTAGGGAAAACATAAATGTTTCAATCTAGTTTATTGCTAAAAGAAATTAAAAAAATATATCCACACCTCCCCAATCTTCATATTTAATTAGACATGCAAATAAATTTAAAAATTAAAACAGAAAAGATAAATAAACCATATGTTTGACTAAAAAACCCTCTCAATTCCAGTGACAGAGAAAAAAATGGAAATGTTTAATGGTGAGAGTGTCTTGAAATTAAAAGAAAACCTCTGCAGAGGAAATAATCAAAATGGATTAAGAACTTGGTTTTCTGTGTATGCAGATTGACATTCATGGTACAATGAGTAGACAAAAATAGTGTCCCAGACACACAATCTGTGCTAAATACCTTGGTCTGACCTTTTTGGCTTGTTTTCCTCCTCATCTTGGTCTTTCCCTTAACATTCTCCCAGTTTGATTAATCTCTCTCTGTTTGTTTTCACAGTGTTTGTTACTGTGTGAGCCATTGGCCTTCAAACAGACACCACAGTCCTGGAGATGGAGCAGGAAAGTGGCAGACAGGAGAAGAGGGCAGCATTTCGTCCTTTATTTCTCAAGACAATTCAGTCTGTGAGATCTCTCGCTCTTTATGTATAGTGAAGGACTGGTATTTATTAATTATGAGAAAATATTTTAGCATGGATAAGCTTAGCAAGTAAAGATAGAAGTAAGAATCTTATTCATTCTATTTAATTTATACTTGTCTTGCTGTTTTCAAGCTCTCTTTTGCTCTCCTTAAGCCTAACTGTTTCAAGCCTTTTCCTTTCCCTCATTCTGTGAAAATTTATCTTATGACAACAACATAAAACAGCCATGAAACTTTCTCACAGCTATACAAAAATCAACAGTTGTCATTTAAAGTGAGCAAATGACCTGAAGTGCTGAAATCATTTATTTGAACAAGTATGAGATGCGTTTCAGATGTCAGGAAGCACTGAATTTTGGAAAATGTTGACTATTTAATGCAGAACATGATTCATGCTAGAAATATATCATGCAGCAGTCAGAAGAATCTAGGTACTCCAATTGACTCAATGGATCTACTAAACTGTCTACTGCTGTCTGAGCAGAGACTGAATGGCTTTGGAGACTGAATTATCCTTTCTGCTTAGGAGCTGGTCTTCCATCTGCTATTAAAGCTGTTGAGCACACTGGAAAGGAACTGATTTAATTGACATGTTGCTCCCCAGGACTTCTAGCTCAGCATAGTCTTCGTAAAATAATGTTTGACATTACATAAAGAAGCTACCAGTTGAAAGTCTAACCATGTTTTATTTTATTCATGATTCACTGATGGGAAAATAAACACAATTCAGTTCATTGTGCTGACCTAGAAATCTGGCTGGACTATTCAATAGTAAATCATCTTATTTCAAAATAACCTGAAATATCGTGTAATAGAAACAAACCTTTGTAGGCTGTTTTTTTTACAAATGAAGGATAAATGTTATGAGGAGAATAAATGTTTCCACTGTCAGCACTTCAGTCTGTCTGATCTCTGAACTATAATTTGCAATATCATTGATGTAGTGTCATTATTTTCCACAATAAATTAAATGTATTTATAAAAACAAGTACTTGCTTTAAAAAGGGAGTAAATGGACATGTTTTTAAAACAGACTTCAATGTCTAAGAAACATTAGTCAAGAAAAAGCAAGATAGATGACTTTTTAATATATGTGTGGTTATTCTAGTTCAAGAAAAAAACGTATTTACCCTTAGCTAGTTAATAAATAGATCAGCAGTTTCAGACAATGACTGAACAGACTTGTTTACATCCATCTGCATTTCGTGTTTAGAGATGAATGTTACATGGTGGAGTAAACAATGACACCCAGTGGCCATATTGACTCAAGGCCTCTTTTTTCTGGATTTCCCCAGCGCATTGCTATTTTTCAGTTGGTTCTGGGTGGTTTTTTGGGTGTTCTTTTTTTTCCTCTCCACTGCTAATAACTCAATAAATGTATTCTTTGGAGCTGAACGACAGAACAGTTTTGACATACCAAGCCCTATCCCTCTAGTGAGAGAAATTATAGCCTGCTCATTAATGGCAAGAGTCATAAAAGTAAATCTATATAAACTGAGCTTATTGAAGAAACTGACTGCAAAAAGTTCTGGAGCACAAGATGTGCTAAATTGGTATGAAAAGGACAGATATTGGATATTCCTGCTGTTTTCCAGAAAATTAAATGTTTGAGATTTTTGTGTGTCATTATGTCAACTTTAGGGGGGAAACGCACCCAACAACCCAAAACCCAACAAAACCCCACAATCCTTCCGCTTCAATCACCCCACCCCTCAAAAAAAATACCCAACAACCTAAACTGTACAAGACCAAAATAGAGCCAGTATTAAGGACAAAAAGGATTTTAATGAGTTATGGTTTGTCAGGAGATATGTGGTATCTGACTCCAGCTGAGACCAAAGCAAAAGCCAAGAGCAGCTGACTGTAATAAAATTGGCTAGAAGATGCAGATCTGGAATGCATTATCTGGTTCTGACTTGCATGCAACCACATATTTATTACGTTTGACTTCTGAGGAGCATCAGTCACTGTGTGATCTCTTGAAACAAAGCAAGTATATTATTTCTGCCATGAGCTGAACCAATGTCTGGTCTTTTTACAGGCCTTCTCATTATTCCAGAAATAATGAAGTAATTTTTTGAATAATTTTTTTCTTAAAAAATACTTGTTTTCTGAATGATACAGGCAGAATAAAAAATGACTGCATGAAAAGGTGAGTGAGTATGAAGGAACCAATTGTAGCTCTCATGTGTTTTACATATAATGAATAAACTGATATTAGACAGTAAAACTTTTAAATACCTTGTCATAATATTTTCCCTCTCAACTAATTTGTACCCACATTTCAAAGTCTGTTTTCAGACTGACTCTATCTTACCAAATTAACCTAGGCTATTTCAATACCATTCTCTGCTTTGCCAATTTTTAACTATTTCATGCACTTGCTCTTCACTGCCAAATTTCCATCAAAACAGAACTTCTAGAATGTTCTCCATCGTGTACCTTGCCAAGCCACCAGTCTGAAGATCTTTGATAGACTAGCATGATTTATTAAAAATCCATTAGATTCCAAGTTAAAACAACCAAATTGGCAAAAGAGAGGAAATACTAAGATTTCCAATTCATGCTGAGAAACTGTTCAAGTGAAATGATTTCTGTGTATTTATGAACATCTGTAAACTCATTTCTAATGATTACTGTGGAGAAGCTTTGTTATTATTTCTATTGAGAAATTACAGAATCATTAAAGCTGTGAAGGGGCCTCGGGAGGTCTCTAATCAAATCTGCCCAAAGCAGGGTCAGTCCAGACCACTCCTGGCTTGGACAAGTTGGACCTTGAAATTCTGCAGGTACAGAGGTAGCACAGACTCTCAGGGTGATCTGCCATGCTGCCTCACTGTCCTCATGGGGAAACAGCTTCTCTCTCTCTTTGAAACTCTCTCTAGTTTATTCCTGGATGCCAGAAAGTATCCTTGGACAAAATTCCAAAGGAAAATCAGGCTGCAACTCAAATCAGGGAAAATTTTGTGATGGGCTCCAACTAGAAGGTGATATTTCCCTTTTGCTTGTTTTTCATTATTGTTATTGCTTGTTCCTTACTGAGAGCAGATCTCCATGGCCTCAGAGTGAAAATGAATCAGAAGAGTCTCTAAATTCATACACCATTCCCTTTGTTTATTGTCCTTTCTTTACAGCCACCTCCTACAGATTGGATGTGAAATACTCAGACAGTAAAGACCAGGGAATTTTAGTTCTTCAGATTCATTAAACTGTCTCCTGCAGGATACATTGGACAAGCTTTTCATTTAAAAAACCAAGTGAAATCAAGCTGTCAGTTCTGCTCAATAAGAATCAAATGAAGAACACCAACAATGACTGCAACAAAATGGAATTGTTAGAGCAACAGCAGCTGTCTCTTCATAGGGGGCTGCTGAGACACTGTACACAGCTCTCCTGAAAGCAAAAAAAAGAGGAAAAAATATGACACCCCCCCCAGCCTCAAAACTAGAAATGAGTAGTCTATGAAAGAGCTCTTATTTCCTTCCCAAATTGCATAAGGGATTTGTGAAACCTACTGAACCTACTGCTGCTACAGCTGTCACCTACACTTACCTTCCCTCAGCTGGGGAGCACAGCTAAGACCTTTGTCTATATGGCCCTTGCAGTCATGCCATACATTAATTTAATTACAGGACCACTGACACATCCTGAGAAAATGCTCTGCAACTGGGCAGGAAGACTTTTACTTTGGGGGAAGGACAAATCCTCATCTCTCACAGCTATGGCATTTTTAGCAGATTATTATTTACTTTTTAAAAATAACCAACAATTAAAATAAAGTATTGCAATTACAATAAAAGACATGAGTTTCATAGGAACCCCTGTGCACATGTTATTGAATATTAATTACTATTATTGCTATAAAATATTACTATAAATTCAAATTGTCTATTTAAAAATAAATTTAGTTTAGTAAATCATAATTATCATTCCTTTTAATGCAGACTCTCATAATTTTATTTTATTCTTCTGAAGAAGCAGAAAAATGCAAATGTCATAATTAAGATTTCCCTTCTCTTTTTTTTTCTTAGGATTCCCTATCTCATTGTCTAAAACTCCCCCAAAATCTCTTATAGACACCACTCTTGTTGGCATAAGCTACAATTGTAGGTTGAAAAGAAGAAAAATCAATTTTTTTAATGAGATACTGTGAGGGAAAGCCAAAAAAGGCAAAATCTTTCAAGTAGGTTGCTCAGACTTCTGTGCAAAGACTTATGAACTGCACTCAGGGAGTTTATTCCAAGCACTAACAAGGCATGAGAGCAGCACTACTGAACTGTGTGTTTGTCACTGCTCCCAGGTGGATCCTTCAGCCAAAACAAATATTTTGGCTCCATTAGTGAGTCATATGATAACATTTATTTTCTTATTAGTCAAAAATTGGAGTCTGTGAAGACATGGGATAACAAAAGAATAGCAATTTTCTTTGTTAGTTGCAAGGGAGTGTCACATCTTTGATATGACAAGATTCCTTCTCAGAAATATAAATCTAGATATTCTCAAACTTCAGAAAAGGCAGGAATAATTGGGATGTGGATTCTAAAGCTATCTGAACTATTACTTTTATATTTTTCTTTTTATGGGTGTATTGTGGTGGTTACTATTTTCCTCTTCATTATTACAAATCGTGCATAAAAGAAGGGATATTTGCATGTCTACAATCTGGCCACAAAAACAACTTTAAGATTGCAGACTCTGCTCTATGACATACTTCAAGAACACCTATCATGTGTCACCACCTCTTCTGCTTTTAAATGAGAAAATTCTAGTAAGTTTTTTCCCTCCAAAAACTTAATCTGCTTTCTTTCTTTATTTTGCATTACAAAAGATATAAAGACAAGGTCAGTTTGTTGCAGCTCAGCCTGAAATTCATAACAGATTGAATTCTAGCATCTTATTACCACCAATTCTTTAACTATGATTCCAAAAGACATGTTAAATTAATTTCCCAATTATGTTAACTAATTTCATTTTCAAAAAAGTTTTGGATATCCAGCAAGAAATTTCTTAAGATTTTGTTGCTGAAAACAAACTCTTGTAAAAGAGACCAGGATCTGGTACCTCAAAAAATGAATCATGCAAACAAGGCATCGTACTGGAAAATGTGGGCTCTAATCATTCTCAATCAGTAAAATGTAGATAATGATTCTTGTCATGCTCCATGGATGATGTGAAAATTAATCTGCTAACAAGGACAAGATAATGATTTTGTCAGTTAAGCATTATGAAGCATTGTAAATCATGTAAATCTTTTCAGTAATATCCTTATTCATTATTCTGAGATGGAAGACCAAAGTTTTTGAGATAACAAATTTAGAAGAATCTCTCTAGAGCTTCATTGGGCTTTTTCAGCAGTTTCTGCCCTCTAGGTTACAAGGAATTGCATTTGAAATTCTAAACTTTTCCGAAAGTTGGGTCAAACAAACTTTAGTCGCAGTGAGATCAGTGGGTGTATTTGCCCCATCAGCTGTAAATGCAGAAGATCAAGAATGAGGCTTTTTTGGAAAAGCCATTTTAATTAATTTCCAGGCTGAAATTTTTTGGTATGTGAAATCTGTGAGTATTCAACCATCTCAGAGACAGTGACAGACAGACCAAAGGTCTGTAATTCAACGACCTGAGCAAAGACTGGGATAGGGACATTTAGTCAAAATCTGATACAGCCAAGTTAAATCAGGATCACACCTGGAGCTGGGAATGTTAAATTGGAGAAAATCATATCCACCTTTCCCACAGACAGGAGTGGACACAAAGGAATTCAGCTAACCTGCAGGTACCCAACTGCCCCTGGGTACTTGTCAGAGGACCTACAAGGTACTCTGATGTCCCTAATCACCCTAATACTTCAAGAAGACTGACCTGTAAAAACACTTTCTCTACAAGTGCTTAATCACAGCCCCTGCAGCTCTGAGGATCCTGCTCCATCAGGCAACTGTTGTCTTCTTACACATAGTGATGCTGAAACCTTTGAAGCATAACTCTTAATTGCAGATCCTCATGTCACTCTCTGAAAGGGACTTTAGTCAATCAGTGATCCTCACCATTTGCTTCTAGGTATTTTTAAACAACTCCTGCACAACAATCTGGCTCCCATGGATTCCAGTTTTGGTCATTATTCTCTCCATTCATTGGAGCCTGTTTATCCATCTCAAGCTAGGCAGCAAGTCATTTAAAAGTTAATCAGTGCAGTGCTCAGCATTTCAATAGCTGTCTCCTTTTATGTGTCTAGACATTAGTTGAGGAAACCAACCCAAAGAAATGAGCTATAGTTGTTGTCTGAAACTTCATACCTCATCCCTTCTGCATTTCAGAAATGGTTCATCAGGAAGCCTATGTTCCAGACCTTAAGTTTATTCTGAATAAAACACAAAACCGAAAGACATCACTTTCCATGCAGTTCACGCCAACGCCAGTCTCAATGGGAGAGCTGAATTTGTAAAATTTCCATAATATGAACTGATTGTTTCCTATTTTTTCCCATTTATGGTTAAAATTTTATGAGAACTGCTATATGTAGGCCCTTACCATGAGATGATTTATTAAACTGGAACTGTAAACATTTTCCTAATCCTAATCCATATGTAGATGTGAGCATCATATGAATTAATTTCAAACAAGAGCAAGTGTTTCTATGGCTAATAGGGAGTGTTAAAGAGCAAGGAGGTTCTAGAATTTTATACTCTGATATACATGAAATGCATTTAAAAAGAAGGAGTGCAAAACACAAACAGTGATTCGTTCACTGTGTTCAGTCTAAGCAAATAAATCCAGTTGGCATCTTTGCATGTTGCATAAGATGCTAAGAGAAATTAGACACCATTTAATTTTGCCTGAAGTAGAAAAATGGTATTCATGATGTACCTCACCTTTGTGTTTCCTCAGCATTTTTTAGTTATTGCTTGTTCTGTCATGTGTGTTTGTTTCTGTAGCTCATGCATAATTGGTGTGATTGCTGCATTACATGTTCATTTATAATTGTTTCCAGGAAAGTTAAACCCTGGATTTAATTTTCAAAGTAAATGTTTTATTAAGCAAGGTAATTATATCAGAAAGTATAAAATTCTCCAAAGAAGTAGATGTGGCACTTCTTTAAGCTCTCTTTCTCTCTTTCCCTTTATATTTCTTGGATTTTTCTCCCCTTTTTTTTTTTTTTTTTTTTTTTTTTTTTTTTTTTTTTTTTTTTAAATGAACAGGAATTACAGATGCAGCAGGGTGGAAAAATGCAGTCAATGCAGTCTGGTGTGCAAAAGCTCTTTACTGAAAAAAATCTCTAACAATAAAAAGGCCTCCGATTCCTCTGAACACAAGAAAATAGTATGCACAAAATAAATTGAGGCATAAAACAAACAAGAAAGTATTTTAAATATTAGCTTTATAAAACCACATAAAGTTTCTTTCATTTTTAGTTAGCTACTCCTACTGACAGAAAAATACTCAAAACTCAATATTTAGTACATCCTTGTCAGTCCATTAGTTAAGGGAACAATAGCAAATCTGTGTCATTCCACTGTTACAGATTCATTGGCTTAAATAAGAGACCAAAACAGCAAAACCCAACATTTTTCCCGTACTTAACTGGGCAATCCAGGCCACTTCTGTGTTTTTGGCTACACCTCAGTCTGGGAAAAAATGCTGCTTCATAGCATCCCTGTTGATTTTAAATGATACCTTCAGCTTCTCCAATTCTCAGACATCCTGTTTTCTGTCCACGTATTCCACCATTTAAAAAGAAATACAAGCAGGCAATGCAGACAATAACCATTTACAATTCCTGTGTCACCTTCAATATTTATTTATTAAAACATCTTAATTTTTTTACATTTTGCCATTATCTAGATGTGATTTTCCTATGATGGGGGGAAAAAAAAAGTAAAACAATGTGACATTTCTTTTGTCTGCGCTTTCATTTTTCTAACTCTGAAGTGGGTAGTGTTTGAAAATTTTCCATGGGAACTTTCTCATTTTGGAAATATTGTTTTCATGGAATAAAAGTAGTGCATTTGGAATATATTAGTTAGAACACTTTCTTTACTGGAACACGAAGTTTCTGCAATTTGTTACAATGTACTCCACAGCAAAATTGATGACAATACTTTCAACAATTTTCATGGGGTTGTCGTAACCATCAAAATACATTCTTTGCAAAATCTGAGATCTTTCACATTAAATACAAATTTTGATGAAAACAATTAAAAATAAGGGCAGAAGAAAAAATTTAAGTGAAATTCCCAGCCTTTCAGAATGGACATTCTGCTACAGCTGTCTGGGGAAACTTTCAAAATGTTTTACTACTCTACAACTCTTTTCAATTTTCAAAGATTTCTGGCTAGTTTTAGTGAAAACACTTTCTTAAAAACTAAGAAACAAGAAAACCACACTTCATTGCAAATGTTTCTGCACTGTCACAAAATGAGAGTGTTTCAATCCTCTTAAAATGTTTTAAATTCTCACATAGGTCCAGGTCTGTGTAAAGTTTCAGGTTCAGACTTCAGTTTTATACCTATTTTACTACCTTGTACAACTTTTTCTTGATTATTTCTAATTCACTTTACTGAGTGAGATTGTCTGAATTTTCTGTCCTTGGGAGAGAAGCATTCAAACAAAAAGCCATGCCAAAGCAAATTAAAATGCTGAAATGTAAAATTTATTTATAGTACCTTCACAAGGCTTGCCTGTATGGCATTTAGCATCACGTTTAGTGGATAAAGGGCAAGACCACTAAACAAGAACATTTAATCTTGATTTATCTAAAGGGACATGAAAAAGAGAGAGTATCAGTTCTGGCTGCCTTTCCAGTGTCTCTCAAGCAGGACCTGGAAGAACCACCTGCAAAGATGACATGAGAATGAAAATTGCTTGGTCAATTTAGTAATTGGCTTCTCTATATGAAATTACCAATTTCATTTAGAGCAACAATTACTGGCTTTTAAGATGGTGGATTTGGCACATAAATTATGTCAACTAGGAAATGAGCTGAGCACAAGGAGTCATTTTTTCAAGGTATGATACAGGAATTGCAAATAGCCAAGCCTACACCATTCCTAACTTAAAGTGGGTAACAGAGTGGGAAGAAGCACAGAGATGCTCTTCATTCAGTTGAGTTGTTTGCTTTTCTGTCTTTGGAGGATTGGTACAGAGTGGGCAACAGAGCAGCAAGATTTAAGAACAATATGACACTAACTCATAAAGGCTAGATGAAGGCAACTCTACAATTGCCACTAGAGCTTGCCATGTAAAATCTCTCACCTTCATGTACATTATTCTTAAAAAATAAATTTAAATTGTTAACTTTATCATATTTTAATTATATTTAAGACTGGATTTTCAGGTTTGGATTTTAGAAAACTGCCATAGACAGTTCCATAGATTTTTCCAGTGGCACCCAAAAAAGTTGCAATTTTCATTGTATATCTCCAGAATAAAATTTAAGTACCACTGGAGCCAAATGAAATTCTGGAATTTGCTGCTTTAGCATAAGATCTCATCCATAGCAAAAAGATATTTTTACTGCAGTCTCCCTAGTTTTGTTTCTTATTTAAATCCCTGTGCTTGTATTGCCACCGAAAAATGTAAACTTCCAATGATGAAATAATTTCCTATCAACACCAGATAGAGGGTGAGAGATAAAGGAATGCTGGGATTTGCAGATGCAACAGCTTGGATTTGAAATCAAACACTGTAGGGAAGTAAGAAGATCTCTTATGTTTTGGAAATGTTGTTATTTAACATCTTATTTATCTGTACTTATTTATAAAAATATTGACTAAATCTTTGTCAGCTTCTAGATGAGCTTAGAAGTCAAGGGCAACAATTGAATTCACAATTTTTTCCTAAATCCATTTCTCCCAAATTGAGCAAGAACAAGCTGATGCCGAGCTCAGTTTGTGAAAATACCATACAGCCATGAGAAAACGGAAGTTTCCTTTGGAAAATTCCATTGAATTAATTGCACATGGTGTCTAATTTCTTTCTGGTAGGGAGTTCTAATATATATTAGTCATCTAAAATGTGTTCCAATAAAACAGCTTTTACTTTTTGGATTTCAAAAATAATAAAACCACTGTTTGGTACAGAAAAGTATTCAACAAGGCTTTATGTACTGAGTGGCTTTATGGACAGAACAGTGCAGACTGCATTGATAATACCATACTCTTAAAACCAATGTTCAGCATAGAAAAAAAAGAGCAGGGAACAAACTAAATAACTCCTCCGTATTGTTCCAGTGAACCTCTTGAGATCAGTCTTTTTTACTCATGAAACTAGATGTCAACAGGAATGCAAAATTCAGAAGATGTGCATTGGGGTAAAAATAAACCCTATAAGCTACTCTGCTAGATAATGGTTTTCTCAGTGTAAACCACTAACAAAGTTCAGTGATCACTTCGAGCAGCAGATTTAAAATTTAAATGGAGATAACTTTTTAGATGAATGATGGCTATGGTTGACTATTTTCTTTCTCAACAGGAAACTCTGTTTTGGCTTTAGGATTGTTCATGAGTGATTTACAATGTGTTCCAAAAGGCAATCTTCAAAATGCAGAAGTAGAGAAATTACACAGAAAGCTCTGTCTTCAGATCGGCTCAGCCAAGACTGTTCCAAGGGAAGTGACTTTCTGGCCACTGCACTGCTCCCTGGACCAGCCTCAAAGGCTCCCAGTCTTTCATCACTTCCAACTTTAATGTTCCCATATTTTTCTTTCTTCTATTATGTCATCTGGAGGTAGCTGAAGAAGGGTAAAATTATTCCATTCTTTTATCCTTTTTTTACCTATATCATAAGTAGCTGGTGAGAAGAGCAGAAGCATTTAAAATAACTGTTTTGACAGTTCTGGAAGATCTCTTACAGGAACTCTGGAGACAGGAGGACGCAGTCAAGCAACCTAAGATAGAAAAAAAGAATTTTCACAGATTATTTCCATTTAAAAAAAATTAGATGTTTTGTCTGTTCTTTTTGACAATGATTGAGTGCATATTTTAGAATCTTTAACTATGGTACTTCTTGAGCAAAGAATCACTTCTGAAGGTGACAATTGGAATTCTATAGAAATGAGCAATTTAGTGTTTTTTTAGCAAACATGGTTTTCTCCACTTGTACATATTTCCTCAGTTATATTACATGGGTTGCAGTGAGGAAGAAATGTTGTAAGAGCCACAATATCACTGACTGAATTTAAGTTTTCTTTATAATTTCAGCTTCTCGGGAAACATTTTTGGCCAGGCACAATACATTTGCTCAATCATTTCTCTGTAGTTGCAGCAATAGTTTGGAGATGGGTGTTACCCTGGTAGCTGAGGCACAGAGCATTAACAGCAGAAGTTATTTTTGCAAGGTACTTCAGAGTGTTAAAAATCTGATAACTGAAAGGCTTGGAATGAGTCTGAAACACTGAAAAATTATTAGAAAGATGAATGCATTATTCAACTCTATCTAAAACATCTGCAGGGTTCTGTGAGACTTGGAAACAATGTTGTGACTTAGCACCACACTTCAGTGAAATTCCTGCTATAAAATATTCACCTTTTCCTATTTCTGCTAGCATTCACTTCAGGTAAAATTTAAAATAAAAAGAAATATGAGAGTGGAGAATGACAAGGGAAATAACATCTCCCTTAAAAAAAAATTTAAAAGCATTTGCAAAGTCTGACTGCAATATAAATGTTTTTTAAAGTCCTTAGGACTGCAAGATGAAGGCAAAGGTTTGCTCATTGTCATTATTGCACCTGAATAAGGTCTTCTGACAAAACGTTTCTATTGGAAGTGGCTAATCAATGATCCTGAAGGAGTTGTATGAAAGGGCTAGATTTATCCGATTTCATAATGTAAGTAAAACAACTATGGAAGAAAATAAATTCAAAGCTGTCAGGAAATTTTCAAAATGAAGAATACAGAAAGACAACTCCTGATATATTAAAAAAAAAAAAAAAAAGCTAAGAGAAGTACAATTTAAAAAAAATAATTAAGATTTTAAGATTTTTAGCTATAGATGTTTATCTACTTATTATAAAAGAATTAAAGAATTGTTTCTAATAAATTGTGTGGTATTTACAAGATACAAATGTTTTAAGTAACAGCAATTAAATATTATAGTGAAAGTACACATTTAATAAGTATTTATCAAATGGCTTTGCTAAAAGTTTGCAGTGCCACACATTCTATTACATGTATTTAACTTTCAAGTCTGGGCTCAGAAAAGTAGTGCTAAAGTCTTTGGAAATGGCTGAAAAAATAGGGCAGAGGGATTTGAGATATGGTGAAAGGAAGACTAGTTTTAGAGATTATCTAACTTAAAGCAAGAACTGTTGAAAGAAGACAGAGAGTCAGTCCCTCGTGTAGATAACATTTGGTTGATAAGACTCCAATTAGCCTTAATCCACTTCTTCATTTAAAATGAAAGGATGTTTTTCAACATTCATCATATTTGCTCTGGAAGGCAATTAAAAACATTAGTCACTAAGGAATGTGAGCTTTATTTCAATGTGAGCTGACGTTATATCTTATTATTTCTGGAAGATAGGTGTACAAATAGGCAACAAAATGTACTGTAAATGACAGCTTGATACAGACTTGTATTTTATGTGTAAGGTCTTTGATAGCTGTGAGTTCTAACTGGTTTTATGTGAAATAAAGATCTAAAAGTAGTTTTTAGCAGCATGGCTGGTTTATATCAAAGAAATCCAAATGACTTTTTCTTTAGGTTTAGACTTGCAATTGTACAGCAATGTGAATTTTAATGCAAATTAATGTTTCTTTTTAAAATGATGTCAACAAGATGCATTTCAGTGACTAGTAGGTCTTTCCAATACAAAAATAACAAGATTTGACCATGATTGCTTTTTTTTTGCCATTGGCCTAGACTCTCGTGCAAGAGAGAGATTCTAGTTCTCACATCTCTCTATTTAACTATCATGGCAAGAATAGCTTTTTGATATTCGGCTCCTGCTCCAAAGAAAGGATTTGTTACAGGGTGTCCTGTTAAATCATCCCGTCCTAAGTGTCTGAGTGTTCATCACATGAATGGAAGTAAACAATCAGCTCTGATTTGTCTGATCTGTACTGCGGATGTTGATGAGCCATGGAATTTATGTGACACTTCTGAATCACATTAGCCTTTCTCAGAGTAAAAAATTACATGTGGGCTGCAAGACCTCCTCTTCTGAACTTCCTTTTCTCTTTTCTTACTTTGTCAGATAAAAACGCTTGAATTTCTCCTAACTTCACTGTAATGTTTTCCCTTCTTGTGATCAAGTCCTGGAATTAAATTGGATTTTTTAGATGTCTGTAAGCTTTGATAGGCTTTTTTCTGAACCTAAGAAGCAGTGAAATTGAGAGCGATGAAGAATGCATTTAGTACTCATATCTTGGGATCATTATTGACAGCATAATTCACAGTTTAAATCGCTACTGGTGATTTTCTTTTAATGCTTCTTCCATTTTCCTTTCCAGGGCCCAGACACATTGCTTGCCATTCTCATTTTGGCTTCTAGTACAGGTCATTGCAGAAGCAGCTCTTTAAAATTTTTATTCCTCTTGGATATATTTCTTGGGAAGGATTTTAAACAGATAACTGCAAGTTGCAGGGGGCTCTTCAGAAGCAAATGTGTGAGCAAGGAATTCCAGGTAGACTAAGAGAAAGATTTCTGTTTTGAAATTGTGTTTTAGGCCATTTTCAATACTAAAAATGGAGAGTCAGGAAATCTCTTATAGGCACTGGAAGAAAAAAAATCAGCACCACAAACTTTGGATAAGAACCATTTTCTTTTTCTAACCATACTAAAAATATTATATTAATACTGGTTATGTAAGAGTTCTAGTTAACTCCTACTGTTACTTCATGGATATGTGATGAACAGAGTTATTTATCCTCTGTTACCTGGCAAAAAGTCAATAAAATCAGTATCTGGCTGAATATTTCAGAAACTTCCTCAGTGCTTTATTTCCCTCATCCTGGTTGTAAAATTCTCCTGCTGGGCTGATGTGATTGATTTACATGTTTTTCCCAGCTATCTTTAATAAGTTTGGTTTTGGATGCTTGGTGGCCCCAGGCTGGCTGTCTATTCCTCTTGTCTCCTTGCTGTCACTTGGACAGCTAAAATTAATGTATTATTGGCTCCTCTTCTCTTGGATCTCTGTGTGGCTCTGAAGGGTCACAAGTGGAACAAGAGCAGAAACAAAATATGAAAAATTATGTCTGAAAATACTGTTGTGTCTTTTAAAGGATTGTTAATTTTCCACAAGGATAATAAAGATTTGTACTGGCAGAAATAAAAGTAGTTAGCCCAGAACTAATCTCTATCTCAAACTGTCTAATCAATCTCAGGCAAAAATATTACCCATAAAATATCCATATTATAATAATATATATCCAGGATGTCCTGTAGAGAAGGAAATTGGTATTTGTTGCAGACAGTAACAGAAAAAATCCAGACAATTATTTATAAAGTGAAATCCTCTGCAAAACTTACGTGGTGTGTTTTGCATTTCAAAATTTCAAGTCTTAGTCCCAGGTGAAAAAAAGGAAATATGAATCACGAGTTAGGAAAAAATAGAATTTTTTTTTAAACCTAATTTACAACCTTCACTTGCAAGATTTTCTGAGTTATTATTTATTAATCAAAAAAAGTATGTACAGATTTAGGTCACAAATAAGTATGTCAAGTCACAATATATTCTCCCAGAAAACATTTTAATATATAATTAACAACCACATAAATTATCTTGCAGACATTGTGTTTTCATAGCAGAGAAGGAAAATGCAGTATTTGGCTTTCCTCAATAGCTTTATATCTCTGATGAGTTTTTTGGTGGGTCTACTTTTTTTCCATCAAACATTAAAATTTACCAAAAATTTGTTATAGGTATTGCCTAAGAGAAATAGCACATTCTGGTTTTGAATAAATCAATTTTTAAATGGGCTAGTACTCTTGTAAAACTTTTGACCCTACAGGAAATAGAATGTTCTGGTTTATCTAAAGCCTAAAGTCTAGGAAAAGTCCTTTATCCTAATAAGTGAATTTTGGTAGTTTTTAATGAATTCTGAGACTCATCACCAGATCCTGACTACAAATGAGTTTATGAACAGAGTTCCTGATCAAAGATTTTAAACACCTGACAGTCAATATCTTACTTCTTAGTACAAATGTCAGAGAGTGCTAAATTGTCTCATATGCTATTGATATTTGCTAAAAATCTGTGGCTTTGCAACTGCTATCTCAAAGTTTTTGAAGAAAGCATATACTCTTAAAAAGGCCTCCAATTCCAGGTCATTATATTTTACATTCTGAAGTCAGCGCTCTCTAATCGTCAGTTAATACTGAGAATTCATTGCCTGTTGTAACAGGATGGAGTGCACTAAAATGGACTGGGAATAAAGTACAATTTTGCTTATAGAAACTCAGTCTTTTTTTTTTTTTTATTACAGTCAGAATCCACAATAAAATAAATTTTAAAAGAACAATGAGGTTATGTAGCAATTTGTTGCCAGAATTGCAAATACATCAAAATATTATTTTTGTTAATGAAATTAAAAACAGAATATTCCACATTAATATTTTAAGTTACTAATATTCTAAAATTCCTATATTCTGTCAGAAAAAAGGAGAGAAATTTGTCCTACATGGCACATCTGTTTTCAACTTATTTGAAATTTGCAATTAGATGTTGTTTTAAATGTGCACTAAGGTATGGGGGTATCAAAGACTTGTTGATGGAGTTTTGTGGCATTCTAAGATAATGACTAATCTTAAAAAATTTTACTACAGAGGAAGTGAAGACTGGACATAGACAAGTTTAAGATGCTCCTTCTCATTCCTTTGAGAATAAACCACTTGTAATTTTTTATGTATAGGTAAGCATTGCTTTGACAACAGAAGACTTTGGTATGTTAGACAAGCAGAGTTGTTCCAGCACAGTGAACACAGTCAGCTCCTGGGTAAATGTTAAGACAAGTGTTGTCAAAACTATGGACTCCTTGAAAATAATAAGTAGCTGAAATAGAAAATGTGTTACAATTTGTAGGTACCATTTAGCATCTTTTTTACACTATTTTTGAAGTAAATTAAGTAAAGACATTTGAAGACCTTGAAGGCAGACCCTGAATTTGAATTAATAGTCTCTGTAAAACCACTGGGAATACCAGGAGTGATTGCATTATCCCACTCTCCCAAGTTACTGTATTATTGTAAACTTAGGCTCTCCTAACCCAGGTGAAATCAGTTTCAAAATGTCACAAAATCAGAATGCAGACTGGAAAAAACCGAAGTGAATGTGTGAAAAGGAAGCCCCCAGGCAAGAACTTCTCCGGGCTTCCTTTGGGTCAAGGAATAGTAGTCTGGTAATAATGAAAAAAACTGATAATCCATGAAATAGTAGGACTCTATGGGTGTCCATTTCCATTTATGACAACACAATGATTTTTACAAAATTCCTTATGCTGGTATGGCGAGATTGAATTGAATCAGACGAAAATTATAAAACTAAATCTATTGATTTATTTTTTTAAATAGTTGTTTGAGATCTTTGAGACAATTATAGAATTTCAAATTATTCCTAAGCAAAGACTGAGAAACAACCAGTTTTTCGTAAGAGATATAATTTAGTTAGAAACAATCCAACAAACAAAGCTGAAACAAGCTTTTATAGTTTTGATGAAATATTCTTATCAACAATATTATTACTTTCTTATTGCATATATTCTAAATCCCTCAAATATTGCCTAAACATCAATTTACCTGAAAAAAATGTTGCATTCATGTGCAGTAAGGAGTAAGTTATACATTACTTCATGCTAGCTCAGTCCATACACATTGTAAGAAAATTGTATTGTTCAGCTCTAATCACCAGAAAAACTTTTAATTTAATTCATGTAACAGAGAAGTTCTAGGCTCTTATGAAACACAATTTTTAATGCCATATGTGTACATAATTTTAAAAATTGGGGTATAAAGACATGACTCTGGAGGGCTGTAGCAAAACCCTAAAATTGCTTGGGGTACTATGCTGGTTTTAACAAATTAAACTCCAAATAAGATACTCCTTTTCACCCTGTCTCTTCCAATAATGGTGGAAAAATAAAGAGAGATTATAAATTGGAATAATAATTTACTAAAAGCATAATAACCATAGCAGTATTAATAGCAGAGTCATAAATTCATAAAGTTGATGTCATAAAATTTTCTGTCCTACATGTTGTGGATATTAATCTCTATCACAGCAAGAAAATGATTGGAAGAAAATGAGAAAGAAATCTAACAAGGCTTTTAAATGGAAAAACACAATTTCTGTCTCAGAAAAAAAAAATAATGAATATAAAATTGCTGTAGCCTAAGAGAAACCTGAGAAATTATTCCTATTTGCTTCTTGAATGCATTCACTCTTCCCCAGGCTCCTGATGTCAGGTATCATCAGGGACTAAACTAGATGGACCTTTAATCTGATGTGGTGATGGCTGTTTTAACATGTTGCATCTCTGATCAGCAAGACAGGCAAGGAAAAGAGGGGTCCAGATCATTCCCTGTGGAAAGATAAACAACTCTTACTTTTACATCCTGATCCGTCATATAAGACTGAAAACAGTTATCAGTTTGACCAAAGGCAAAGAGAAGAAAGGTTTTGAATCACCCAGGCAGCTGAAGAGTCACATCTGTGGGTGAGCTCTGCAAACTGGAGCTGTTTGTAGAATCACATCATTACAATGTGCAGTGTCCACTGCTGAGGCATCCCTGCTGGCTCAGGGTAGGAAATCGGTTTTCCACTCTCCCACTGCAGGGATGTCTCATTGTTTTGCATCAATATTCTTGTGCTTGAACCATCTGGGTTAGGGGTTGATGAAAAAGAAAAGACTGATAATTGGTGCTCTTGAAATGCAATGAAATAATTGGACAGAGACTGTTGGAGGTTCTTTGTATCGTTCTTGGCTAAGATTTCCTTTCAATTATGAAAGGAAAGCCAAGTTAAGAAAGGAAAATAAAATATTTTCCCAACAATGTTAAACTGTTTAAGAGTATCTAGAGATTAAACACTAGACATAGATGCAGAAATAACTGAACACTGATTAAGTCCATGTGGACTATTCAGAAGCTTAGAGACAGAACAAGCATATTGCATTGAAATTCATAATTTGTGTATAAATCTCACTTCCACATTTGATTTCTATTTAAGGATAATTTAGGAAAAGCATTCCAAAATGTGGTGAATTATAATGCTGCACAGATTCTATAATGTCTTCATGCTTAGCAGGAGACAAGGAATTTGCAGAATTACTAATACAAGATAATTGGGAGGTAATAAATCCTAAAACTTTGGGAAAAGCAAGACTATACATTACATAGGCATCTGTAAAAGCATCTCAAATCATTTTTCCAAATCAAAATTAACTGATTTTAAAACGGTATTGCTTTCTCATGAATAATAAAAATACTTACATGGGGATTACTTTAATGGAAGGATATTGTTAAAATTGCCATTATGTTGCTATTTTTTTTCCTATAGACTGATACCAATGCAAGTGATGTTCTATATAATGTCAAGAATAAAATTAAGCAGGTCATAATTATCTGAGTGCACTTAGTATTATTATTGTTATTATTGTTATTATTGTTGCTGTTGTTATTTCAACAGCAAACAGTAAACTGATATTTCTCAAAATAAAAAATTCTATTTTTTAGAGATTAAAATAATGCTTTTAGAAAAACAAAACTTTTGAAAAGATAGACAAAAGAACTTGTTGCATTGGAGGAATTTGACTTTTTTCTTTAATCAATTTCATTTTAATGCTGGTTTTCAGCGTTTTGCTATAGAACAGACAATTAACAAAATTCAGCCAACTCTTCACCATATTTAATAATTACTTGCTTTTTCTGCTTCATATGTTGTCTTTTTGTTCCAGCTTAAGTGTTACTTTACCTGTTTGGCATATTCAAAACACAATTCTGATTAACGCTTTGGGCAATTGCATAAAATAGTCCACCACCAGATGAATGCAGTCTTAACAAAGTGTTTCTTTAATGGTGCCTTCCTGATTACCTTATTAATTTTCTCTAATGAGCCAAATAACATGCAAACCAATAGATTTGTACAGAAAAGCTAAGTTCTCTCTCTTTACGAATATGTTTATTTCCTAATCTGTGCAGAGTTAAATCAATCTGTATGTGGGTAGTAACATGGTAGGATTTACCTTCATCTGAACAGTCAACATTCTGTACCAGCTATGGGTTCCAACAATCACAGTTCCATCAATTTAGAGGTAAAGCATGGGGTGTAAAAGAAAAAAAGCCCCAATCAAAACATACTAAAAATAAACCCCAAAAAACAAACTACCAAAACCTATTGCTTTGGGAGTTATTGGGTTAAGCAATAACTGACATTTAAAAAAGGAACAGAGAGAGGAGTCTAAATAACAATCCTCAGACCTGGACATAACGCCCTCTGAAGAACAAGTTTTGGTTCAACTCATTTGACACAGTAATTGCTTCTGTTTTGATTTTGAGTCCTGCAGCAAGACATCATTTTCTTTAAATTCACAGCTCCCATACAGAAATTGTGTCAGTTAGGGGTCAATTCACAAAGATTTTATCCATAGGATTTTATTCTCACAAATGACCTGTAATTCCAGGTACTCTTCTGGTTATTCTCTCTTTGAAATGGTACTGATCACCCCTCTTGGGAAATTTAGTGTTCTTGAGATAGGCTTAAAAATGCTTAAAAATGTTCAAATCAATAGTTGTTAGAAAAACACAGTTCAGACATCAGATAAAAAAGGAGAGGACCTGAGCAGCCAAGGTAGTGTTCCAAAACAAATGAAAAAGGAAGTTTAAAATAATAAAACTTATTTTAGAGGTTCTGTGTGGTGAAATAGCTCATCTACAGTGAACACTGGAAAATATAGCATATAAAAGAGAAATTAAACAGCTATAAAATTCCAAAAAAGTAATTTTCTCAGTAGTTTTATTAAGTCATTTATTTCATGCTGTAAATTGCTCATATTTTTTCCAAAGATTTCAGAATTACATGTCCAGGTTAAAAAAAAAAAAAAAAAAAAAAAAAGAATTCTCATTCCTTTAATCAGAAAGATAAAATGGAGAACACATGTCTCTAAATAAAAGGAGGAAACTACTATCAGGGTCTATTATTACTAACTATGCTGTGTCTATGACTTTTTATGTTAAGTCTTATCTGCCAGTTACATTTAACACATTTACCTTCAGCCAAACACAAAATGTACATTTCTGACAGTTTCTTTCTTTCTCAACAGATATAATTTATTACTTGTGTAGTGTAAGGCCATCTACTTGATCAGGTTTTAACAGGGTTGTGCCACAGTTTCACTTCTTGCTCCTGCTCAGGCTAAACATTCCAGGCACTTCAGTTTTGTCCCCATTGGAGTCTTAGAAAAGAAATTGGCAGTCATGGCAGATTTTTCACAAAAGAGCAATTTAATAATTTATGTAAAGATAATAAACAACTTATTAATTTCCCAATGTTAATAATAGTGTCCAGCTCTGAAGTCCTCAGAAGAAGTGAGATGCAGACATGTTGGAGTGAGTCCAGAGAGCCAGGAAGGGGTGGAGGACCTCCCCTATAAAGACAAACTGAGAGCCGAGGAATTCTTCAGCCTGGAGAAGAGTCCAGGGAGATCTTATTGAGGCTTTTCAGTACCTAAAAGAGAGTCAGAGAGGAACTTTTTACAATGTCATGTAGTAATAAACCAAGGGAGAATACCTTTAAACTGAAATAGGAGAGGTTTAGATCAGATATGAGGAGAAAATCATCCTAATTAGGAGAAATCTTTGCTATGAGGGTGGTGAGGCATTGGAATGGGTTGCCCAGAGAAGTTGTGGATGCCTCATTCCTCATAGACATTCAGTGGTAGTGTCCAGAACTTGGATAATAGAAGTATATAAATCTTCCAGCCCATCAATCATGCATTGTTTCCAGTCCTGAAAAGAAAAAAATAAAAATAAAAATAAATAATAAATAAATTAATTTAAAAAAAAAATGAAAAAGGGAAGGGAAGGGAAGGGAAGGGAAGGGAAGGGAAGGGAAGGGAAGGGAAGGGAAGGAAGGAAAGGAAAGGAAAGGAAAGGAAAGGAAAGGAAAGGAAAGGAAAGGAAAGGAAAGGAAAGGAAAGGAAAGGAAAGGAAAGGGGAAAAAAAGAAAGTAAAAGAAAGTAAAAGAAAATAAAAGAAGAAAAGATGAATGACAGTGTAAATGTCACAAACTTTTACCACTAAGAGGTACAGTGAAAGGTACTGTAAAGGAAAAATTGCAAAGATTAAAGATGTTCACCTCCAGCAGTGTTAAAAGTAAAGTGCAGTTGTTCACCACATTATCCTGGTCAGAGTGATTGACCTTGGGACTGTGATGAGAATTCGAGTGACAGGTTAGACACAGTAGTCTGGCTCTCATCCTAAACCTGAAATTCTTCCAAAATTCCTTTTACTTCTCCTGTAGCACAGGGTTGTTTCATTCCTCCTGCTGATATGTTCAAAAACTTTTACTTGTCTTGAAGGTAAATAATCCTTATGTTGGGAGGGGGCATCCTGCAGTAAAATTACAAACAAAAAAACAAGTTAAAATGCCATCTAGTAGAAAATTTTAAATTCATACCTAAAATTCACAGGTTACAACTCTCTATCTAAGCTTTGTGACGGATGCTGATGTGATACAGATAGTTTTAAATAAACTCAGAAGATGAAGAATCAGTGAAATTAATAAGCTACACCTTTGAGCAGTATTCTCTGACATCCAAGGAGATGGACGATTTCTGTGTGTTAAGGTGCAAGAGTCAAAGTAGAGGTACTAAAGACAAAGTTAAGGTAAAATAGCAAAACAGAACTGCTTAAAATACCAAGTAACCAATAACAGGGCAGGAAAAATAAGGTCACATCTTCAGTTTCTAATCATATCTGGTGTTTGCCAAATATAGGTTATTAGTTTTTAAAATAAGTATAATGTGTTTTGTGTTTGTTTATAAGTCACTGCCTGGTACCAAGTCATCTCTTCTGCCATCATGCACAGCTAGAATGGATGGAGCTGAGCTCTGTGGGAGTATCTTCAGTGTGAGACAGAATTTACACACCACTTAAACTCACTGGCTCCAAAATGTTAAATTCAGCATACTCCTAATTAATGGAATCATTAATGAGTATTCTTTTCCACGTAGGATTTTTTCTGTCTGCCACATAGCTGAGAAAACAGGCAGTTGGGCTCTTTCATCCTTGTTTTGTGTACTTGTCTAGAAACAAAGCAGACTTTTCAAATTTTTAATAATTTTAATTTTATTCATTAATACATCCCTGTCATATGCTTGTACAGTTTAATTTAAGTTGGTGGTCTTTTTACATAAATATTGATGAATACTATATGCAATAAAGCCTTTTAAGCTATTTTTTTTTTTCAAAAAGCATTCAAGCGATTCATACCACTAATCCTTTTTGATTTTAATATTATTCTCTGAATACTATTTTTCTTCTAAAATTGAAGGAGAGAGAAAATTTCCCAAGAGAATAAATCAGACCCAAGACTGGTCTTCTGCTCTGAACTATTCCTTTGTGGAGACTTTTACTCACCACTGGCCATAGATTAAATTTCTTCTCTTTCAAATCAGTCTTTCTAAATGCACCACCCTGGTATTGCTACTATTAAAATCAATGCAATTTTTCCACTAATGCTGAATACTTTTGAAAATCATACTTTTGATATGGCTTTTTTGAAGTTATTTCTTTTGCATGCATTCACAGAATCTCTTGAAATAGCATCATTTTCTCTTTATTTTCCTTAATGATCCTGTTTTTGCAGCCGTATACTGCAAGATTTTCATCCATAGAAGCATGGAATCATTAAGGTTGGAAAAACTTCCAAGATCACCTTTGACTGAACATCACCATCACCTTAACCATAGCATTGACTGCCACATCCAGTCGTTTCTTGAGCACTTCCAGGGATGCTGATTCCACCACTTCCCTGAGCAGTCCATTCCTCTTTCAGTAATTGCATGGAATGGCACCAGACCACAATTAATCCAACATGCCAGAATGCAAATAATTCCTACAGATCAGTCCAATCCTTCTTGCATAAGGAACTGCTGACTGTAAAAGGTGGACAATTTACATGAGTTTTATGTAAAAACACTTGCAAACACTTGCAAAAATGGAGCCATCAACCATGTCAACTATGTCACTATGTCAACTATCTCACTATAAGTTTTATACGTAAGAATCAGTTTCAAGAGTGTTAGTGAAGTTTTGTGAATCTGATTTTTTTTATTATTTATTGTTCTTATGATCATCATTTTTTACTTTTCACAACACCATTGTAAAATGCAACGTGTAAGAGTCTTCCACCACATTCCATAAATTTCCAGGGCCATGTTTGCAAGTTCTTTATGAAAAATTCTTTTTCATTGTCAAACAAACTCAATCCTGCTGAAGAAGTGGACTCAGAGCATGAAGCAGTATGTGTATGCACTTCAGTAGTGAAATAAAAGCTTAGGATAAGAGGACTGAAGTAGATAAGACACTCTGTGGATCTTCCTGCATCCCTTAACTACTGATTGATGTAGAGAATTCAATATTCAATAAGAATTTAATAATTACCTGGTTTGTTTGCAGTTACACCAAAAGATATGAATGAACTAATCCTGATAATGATAAATGCATTGCAAACATTTGCAGGTCAGTGCTACATTAAACCATGTGGCCTCTATTGGAAAACTAAAAATTTCAGTTTTGCAGTCATGAATTAGAGTGTGATTCCAGTTGGTCTCATGTCAATCCAGTCACTTCTGTTGAAATCCAAAAGCTGTCTGAAAATACCCATGAAGTCTTCAGTTAGGACACAATGCAATGATGAGAATGACTGAACTATAACCAGCTTAAGCCCAAAAGCTGCCCTGCTGCAAATGACCCCTTATTTTATAATGGAAAAACTAAATTGCATCCTAAAACTTTATATAATGGAAAATATGAATGAAAATACAGAAAATCAGTGTGAACTATTTCTGCTGCTGTACTGTAAGATCATTCACCTATGTACTGAAGATAGTTTCTCTACACACTGTGAGATGAAACAAGAAGGCTCCAGCACCAGTAGCTCTAGCTCAAATTTCACATCTGGAACTGCTTAGTAATGTATATGTAAAAATTATTTTGATAGACAACACAGTATAATCCCTCTCAGACAGCATTATGTTCCTAAGTAATGTTGCTGGCTCAACTCAACAATTCTAAAACTATTGCTAGATATAGATTTTCTATTCTTTCTTTTTTAGCCCTACCTCATAGTTAAATTAAGCTTTTAGTTAAAGACTGGAGGCATTGATTCCATTGAAGGACAGATGTAACATAAAAAGTACATTTTTCTGCAGACTTATTCCTCCTGCTGGTTTATGAATAGCTGATGTCCCAGTGTAACAGAGAAACACAAGCAGCTGTAGCAATTAGACATGACAAAACATTTTCCACATACTGTTTTGTCTAATGAACTGTCAGAAAGTGCAGTTTCCCTGACTTTTAATTACTGCACCACCCACAGTTAGGACAAGTTCACCTACCTCTTCTGTCTGAGACTTCATTCATCTTCTCAAAGGCATCCTTATTAAAAGTGAGGGGTTCCAGTTTGTGCTGTTGCTGAACAGTGTAATGCAACAGAAAGGAACATTATGGTAAGCAGTATTTTTCAGAGCAGTCATTCTTTTTCATTTAGAAAGAACATTCATCTGCCTACCTATGGGTCAATTTCTCTATGTTCACAATTCAACATGAGTTTAATCATCAAAAGTAAGCTTAGGCTTTACTTGACAAATGTTAAGCATTCCACGTATATCTTGAATAAAGTAGTAGACTGAAAAGGAAGCAGTCTTGGTACTGTCCATATCTAAGATTCCAAGGAAATTCTCCTTAAACATTTGGTATATTTTATAATGTTTGATTTCAGCTACTAAAAAACCAGGTGTTTCCTTGTAACACACCTCAACACGCATCAGGGCTGAAATGTGGCAAGTTTGGGGAATAAAGTCTTTAGGTAAAATGTTATTCCACAAGCCTGGAATACAAAGTTCTTTGCACTATACTTTTTCAGAAACATTTTCCTTATTTTCTTATATTATTTCCAAAAATATATGTTTGTTATTTTATTAACAGGATTCTCATCAAAACAAAACCATGGGATTTTGTATTCAGTTTGCCAAGTATAAAAGCCTTGCTTGATGTGAAGGATGTTTTTGTAGTAACGTTATAACGTGTACAAGAACACAGCAATGTTGAAACAAGGCATCTGTACACATAAGGTATAAGCATAAACTGTCTATGCTTTGGTAATCACAGTGTCCCAAAAGATATAAGACAAAAAAAATTGCTTCTTAAATAAAATCTTCATTCAGAACAAAGGAGTTCTCTGGAAGTCTCCCTTAGGATATGTTTTAGTTGTAAGACTAAAATCAAGGCAGGTTCAGTGAAAAACTTCACACTAAATGATATGTAGATGCTTACTGATAGCTACAATTTAAGGAAAGTTTGGATTTGAGCTTTCCACACTGACAGTGATACTGATTATTCTCCAGGGTGGAAAGGCAAGTGATCCTGAAACAAATTAAAGTACAATTAAAAGTTTAAACAGGAAGATTAGGAGAGTGTGCTTTCTACAGAAGTGTTTCAGGACTGTGGAACCCTCCCCAGAAATTCTTTGTGGAGAAACATCTGCATTCCTCAGATGAAAATGCCCAACTATGACAGATACGAATTTGGATGTGTTTTCAGGTGAGTGGGGGGCTTGCATAGGAGAGGCATACACAAATGTAGCTGGTCATGGAGAGAACGATGGAAAACAAAACCCATATACAGGGAGTCAAGAGAAGACCATGCATTCCACAGATAACGCAATGTGTTCAAAAACAGCATTCAGATTCTCATATCTGCCTGAACCAGCCCCTTAAGATGTATGAAAACTCCAAACTGCTCTTTTAAGCCTCTACGTAGTAATGCTTGCTGAGAGCATCTGGCATAGGGAAAGAAAAAAAAAACTTTGTGGCAGGAAGGCTGAGAAATAAGGCTTATACTGCTTCATTTTTTATGTTCAAAAATTATTATTAGTAATGTAGGAGAATAAGAACATTTGAGAAACAATGCTTAAAGGTGCATAGTTTCCCATCTTCTGTGAAACAACTATTTTATGTATAGAACATAATATTTATATAGGAGACCATATCTGATAAAAATTGCCAGAAATGCTCAGATGCTACCTTGTGTTCAGGACATAATTTCGTATTTCTGAAGATATGGACCTTTCAGTGTTCCAGCAAAGCAAACACTAATCCATCTCATCTTGAAAAAGGAGAAGATCCCTGCATTGCTTTCCTATCATTTAGGATCAGTTTGATTAGCTACTGAGGAGGGAAATTTAATTTAAGTATTGTTTCCAAAGTGGTACTAATTCTATGACATCAGATTTTATGGAGTTAGGGAAGTTTAAAACAGTATATATAAAAAACCTTATTGTTTGTTATTTCAGTTTGAAAAAATATCCATTAAATTCTCAGTAAAATAAAAATCTAAAGGTTTGGGTACCAAGATATCTCTCTTACTCAAGAGAGACTAGTAAAAGATGAATGGGATTAAAAAATGAAAATTATGTTCACTAGTGAGTGATCTTGGGCCTTTATTACATGTCATATACTGAAACATGGAAACATTTGTTAGAAGTTGTTAGCTATAAACCACACAGTCTTGATCAGCAGAATTCTTTATAGCTGAAAAAGAGAATTAATTCTGCAAACTATGTGGCAAACTGGGTTGTCAGCTACAGTAAATCTAGGATAATCCCCCACGAAAACTCTTGGAACTACATTAAATTTTTAGTATTACTCTATAACTGTACAGGTTCTGTGCTGACATTCCGTTGTGAATACAAATAAAATTGTCCTAAAATAATTTTAAATTATGAAGTTATTAATTTTCACACCAATGTCCATATAAACAGAAAGTTTCATATTTCATTAATTCTGGTGGAAGAGGAAAGCATGCAATTTACAGTGTTGTAGGGTGGGTTTTTTTTCATTAGTAGGGAATTCTTTATCATATTAAATTTTATGTTTTCTATTTGAATAAACTAAGCAAAATATTACCTTGTACTGCTAGTAAGAACTTTAAAAAATATTACATATCTTCAGTTAGAAAGCAGCTGCTTTGTGTTTTCTCACTTTTTAACCCTCTGACAGGGTGGTTCCTCCAGAAATTGTGTTATACCTTCATGGGAAAACAAAGAAACAAAAGAGCTGATAGTTTGGTTGATGGAAGGAAAGGCAGACAACGTTTAAAAAAAAAAAAAAAAAAAAAAAAAAAAAACATTCGGACAAATTTAAACAGGATTGGGAACCATTTTACAAAGACAAAAAAATTCTGTCTTTTAGACTGTGGCAACAGATGTGTTCATCCCTCAGCCTGTGTTGATACTGGGAGTGTTCTGACCCAGGTGCAGCAACTTGAACTTGTTGAACTTCATAAGGCTCTCATGGGCCCATTTCTCAAGCTTGTACAGCTTCCCCAGATCGTATCCTGTTCTTCTGGTGTGTCACATGCATCCCTCAGCACTGTGTCATCTGCAAACTTGCTGAAGGTGCACTTGATTTTACTGTCTATGTCATTTATATTCAAGAGCACTGGTCCCAGAGCAGCCCTGAAGGACCAGCCTGCATCAACAGCCTTATGTCCAGGTGGAAGCTGGTTTTGAATTATGTCCCTCAGGGATCTGGTCATTTTTAATGAATGCTTCATTAAAAAAATGAAAAAGCTTTGTTATTAACCAAGGCACTCGACCCAGACTCCAATAAAATCAGTGTCCTGCTCCACTCATCACACTCCAGGAGCAGGTAAATTGTGTCAGTCTGTAAACTTACAGTGAGATTTCAAATCTTTGGTGAGTCTGACATTCACACAGGTGCAGCAGATGTGACAGGACCAAGGGACACCCTTACTCTTGTACAGGTGGGAGCTGGGTCAGACACGTGCAGTATTTAATGGGGCTTAGATACCTTTGGTAACAACTCTACTCCCACTGCCTCTACAAGCCTGTGACACAGTTTTTTGTGTTGTCATCTAGGAATGGATGAGGAAGCCTTGTGATATGATATGCAATCATTGTGGAGAAAACCAAACCAAACCAAAAATAAACACCAGAGCTTTGTGCTTCTCTTGTGTAACTTCTTTGACAGTTTCCATATGAAGTTCTTTGCTAGCTGTGCATTTTCAAAGCCATAATGGGCAGTACTTCGTAAAGGAAGTGCACACAGTATCTGGTGGTTTTGATGATTAATTATACACAGATTATGGGTATATTTATTTATTTATTTATTGTGTGCATTATTCTATACACGTAGCATAGAAGTATTTTGTTTTATTGATAAACAAGCGTAAAAATAGTTTATTTTATGGAGATTTTAAAGAAGGATTTCTGAAGAATTTGGGAGAGTTGTCTTCAGGAAATGCCATGATTTCAAATTACATTTGAGCAAAAGAAGCAGCATTCTAACTGAGCTTTAACTAATCCTTAAGTGAGGGTTGTTCAAAGTTTAGAGTGGAAATGAAACAGAGCTGCAGTTAGGGGATGGGGCCACGATGAATTCTTCTCATAACAAGAACTCAGGTTTGGATTCCTTCCATCCTCCTCTCTGACTGACATTTTGTTTTCTGTAATTTCAGCATTGTGTGAAATAAGAAAAAGAAATAAATTTAAAAAAAAAAAAAGATTCTCTAGAAATAGATTAAAAATGGGGATTTTGATTGACATAGACTAAACTTTAAGAGTATTGATAGTGGAATCTTAACATTAGTTGGGAATATCCAAGCTTCTTTTGTTCTGACCACTTGAAAGAACCACTTTCCTGACAATGACACTCTTGAGAATATTGTTTTCTGATGTTTGGTTTCTGACTTGGGGAACCAAGTATTTTTCTCAAAATCATGTGTGATTCCTGATGGCTGAAATAAAAACCTCATTCAGTTTAAAATAACTGAGGATGGGTGTCTGTTTTCCATTTATTTCTTCCAAACATATTTTGAATTAAATTCTTTGAAATTATGTTTTAATACAAGGCAAAGGAAAGTTGCAGATAAAAATTACAATAATCTTGTTCCAATCAAGGTTCTCCTTCAAAGACTGAATAAAATATTGAATATATTTTTGTATCTTTGTATGAAAAGTCAAGGTCATGTTCAGCTGGAAAACAACATAGAAACTGAGCTGAAATTTTAAGAGTGTAAATTAATGTTATAGCCAAGAACAAAAGGATATTTATCTACAGTATCTGTATTTTAATCTTACTTAGTGTTTTTCAAGCAGAAGTGTCTCAGAGAATTCTGTAGAAACACCAAGAAGTAGATAGAATTTCCGTGGTCCTGTAGTAATGAAGGAAAGCCATTGTTTTTCTGGTCTTTTTCTGTGTGATCATTGCTGCTCCTCAGGTTTACATTTAAGACTATGGACACATGGTTCTGAGCTGAAATAAAACTCCTGGAGGGGTAATGAGGAAGACCCTGCTGAACCACTGAGGCCATTAGGACTTTCTTACTGCAGTGAAAAGCAGCCCATCCTGACTGTCTCCAGACCCTGCACCTCATGCCTATTAACTCAGGCATTGCTCCCATGAAAGGAAATATGCAGCAGGTGTAAATCACTGGGTCTACAGCACAGAGAGCCAAGGGCCACCCCACCATCGATTATTTCTCCTACAGGAGCAGTTATGGGCCAGGGTTCCATCGATCTTGGCACTGCAGATGAGAGCTCTTCACATATGTGGTACAGCAATGCTTCGTAAGGCAGGTAAAGAAACAAGGGCGTGCAGGGGAAGAAAGGTGGGTGAAATGTGTAGTTCTGTGCAAAGAAAAACACTCTCACACAAGCTTCTGTTTATGTAGTTTATGGAAGTTGCCCAGTATTTATTTCTTTTCTCCCTCCCCTGCCTGAGGTTCTATAAAGCCAACAGTGGGAGCTCTGAACTGTTGAAGGGAATCCAGTTAACTCATTTTTCTCAATTAATTTGGCAATTTAAGTGATTTCACTGTTTATAATGTATGCATTTATAGATATATGTGTTTATCTTTCTGTCCCAATGATGTCTTTAAAAAAGTGTACAGCATTGTTTCTTTTTGGAGATTGTTTTTATGGTGTTCGTTTGTTTGTTGGGGATTTTTCCCCCAGTAGTTTGCGTTTCTGATTTCTGGTATGGAAATAATTTAGAACTGCAATGCATTAGCTCTTCTAGAATAGTCTTTCTGTCCTTGAGTGCCAAGATTTAGTAAGATTCTGATTACAAGATATTTCTAAGTTAGACAGGGAGGGGGGGAGAGAAGTGATAATTAATTATCATGAAAAAGTAAATGCTGCCTTCTCACATCTTGTTTTAAGAATATAACGACATCATCTGCCCAATTTTTATGGTTGACCCTTTTCATGTCTATACATGGTTCAATTAATTGAACATCACAATTTCTGTATATCTTACTGGTTTCTAATGGCAAGCTCTGGGTTTAATTAAATTAAAACCACTGTGTTGTGGTTTATTTACTTTGCAGTGGTTAATTCTGTTGATAAAAATATAACATCTGCTTGAAAAGTGTCTGTGTGAAAGATACTGACACTTCTCTATATTCTATTCTTGTGAAGAATTTATTTTTGAGTGGAAGCCTGCTATTAATTCTCATCTTTCAATATGGGACAGATTGAGATCCATCCATGTTCGAAAAACTTTAACTTGTTTAAGCATTGGCAGACAGCCATTCTGAGATGAATTCCTGGTGACATGGTATTGCTTTTTAGAACACACAGGATCAGTTCTGTAATGAAAAGGGAACAATAAAATCATTAAATTGTTAAGCTTTGCATATTAGTACACATGCTTGGGAAATACCTTTTTTTTTTTTTTTTTTTTTTTTTTTGTTTATTTGGTTTTGTTTGTTTAGTTTATGGGGTTTTTTTTTGTTTTTTTTGTTTGTTTTTTTTTGTTTTGTTGTTTTTTTGTACCAAAGAAGTGCCAGTATCATTCATTCATATGCAAAAGAAGGGGGTAGAAAAAGGCATAGAGTAGATTAGGGACAAGTTACAGATGCATAACATATACATCCATCACATACACACACAGCTGCAAATCTGTTTGGTTGCTCCATATGTAGGTGTAAGGCTTGATTTTATAAAGACGTCACACTGATCATCCTTTGGCCTTGATCTGGGCATTTCCAGAGCTGGCAGAGTGAGCCAATGAAATTCCAGCTAAGGACAAATTCATTTCTGGGGGAGCTGCAGCAATAGCATGCATCACAGATGAAGAGCACAAGAATGTAAGAGATATATTGCTAAATGGAGTTTTATGTGACTTTTACAGTTTTTAAGTACTATCCAGTGGAAAAAAAAATATGTGCATGTGACTGTTCATGGATAATTAATAACAAAGATTGGAGGCATCATATAGTGAACTGAGAGTTACTAGGCAAATCAAAGTTGGCAAATACATTTTTTCTAGATCATAAAGTACCTATTAATAGCTAATAATATTAAAGTACTGCTAGTAAAATACATTGCTAATTAATTGCACAGAATGAAACTTCAGACCTTTAAAATGATGGCATAACTCATCTTGACTTAGGTATGGTTAAGATTAAAGAATACCACTTCATAAGATTAGCAATGAAAAAAATACCTAAATAAATAAATTCCCCATTATGTTGCTAAATCTTGGTTAAAACTGACCTGCACTGAGCAAAAATTTATCATCAGCTATTCTGTGTATGAAAGGATGCTTCCGTATTCAAAAATCAGCTAATTACTGAAGCCACTGAAAGCAAGAACTTGTATTTCTTCACATTTCTTCATCAGTGAGTGAGGGCATTTATTTTACTCCTCAGGGGACTGGCATTCCAACAAAAGTTTAAGCTGTAACCTTTTTTGCACTCCATTAAATGCACTCTCTTCACCAGACAAAAGGTTCTGATATATACTTCACAAAAAGGGGAAAAAAATCACTCTTTCCCACCTCCATTTTTTTCTGTTGAGGCATATATGGTAGTATGTGGTGGCTGATGTATTTTGTAGCTGACATTCATATAGATTTAAGAGGCAAGAGGGAACAGGTCATTGGTAAACCCTGTCTTACTTATACATGGATTTATTGATCACAGAGGTCATTCAGCATATAAATACACAAGTGTTGCATTATTAATTTCTCCACAATGCATGGAAACCTCCCCCTTTGTGCTTAAGCGGCCATCTGAGGCCACACAGGAACAGTCATGGTGTGGTTAAGTCTCTCACTTTTCCAGCCTTGAAGAGTCAGTCTGTGCTGGATTTCTGACACGTTTGTCTCACTGTGATGGATTAAACAGGCACACGGTGCTGGGAGCCTCTGGAGGCTGCTCCAGGAGGCCAAAAACCCCTCACATTCTCACCCAAGCCATAGGTAGCTCTGACTAAAGGTTAGCAGCTCCAAGATTTAGGTGCACCTTCAGGATGTGAACTTTTTATCCGTCTCAGGAGAGAAATGCAGAAAGAATATAATACTTCCTAGAACAGCACCAGGTCAGCCAGCTCGGCCTTAAGTGTTATGGTGAAATATTAACCGCAGTGAGTGCAGAAGGAATGCTTTCAAAAATAAACCAATAATAGACACTGGGCTCAGCAGAGGAGCTGGTGCTGCTTTCCTCATCTCCAGAGATCTGTTTCCTTTGCATGTAATTTCATACAGCAGATTGTACTGCCAATTTGCAGCTCCCCTCCTTCCTCTAAGACTGATCTCTGGTATTAGAAAAAGATAAAGGCAAATATTGTTTTTCAAGAGGGTGGCTTGCCTCTTTCATACAGTCCATCACTGTCCTTTCCAACTACTTTCATCATATGATCTAACAACTGCCTGAAAATAGACCTGTCTACTCCTGTGTGTCAGACAGCACATCAACGCAGACAGAGACTTTGAAGAGAAGAAAAAACACTTAAGAAAAGGAATGACGAATGCTACAGATCTAGAGGAATCCATTTAGTCAGCCCATTAAATTCTTGTCAAAGCTCTTCAGGGGAGAGATTAACCTCTTCAGAAATCACAGCTGAAGAGTCAGAGTTACTATCACTTTCTTTAGAGAATTAAGGCAGAGAGATTAGAGAGGACAGTACATAATGCCCTCTCAGATCCAGTTAATGACCCATCTAGTCCTGTATTGTCTCCTGTACTGTAGTTCCCAGATATTCAGATGCCAAAACCCTGTAATGCTGGTAATTTTTAAACAGAATATTCATAAGAATTTTCTTCCCTTAAAATTAATTTATTTCCGGAATTAGAAACTTCCAGAAGAGATGTGGCAGAAGTGAAATTACCATCACTCTTTTCCAGGAGATCTACACAAGCTTCATACAGAAAAATAAAAAAAAAACCCAAGGTGCAGTAGGTGGTAAGGAAATATTACTTGAAATGACAAAGAAAGATTTGGACTTCTAAAATTTTCTTCTTGAAAAAGAATTTGGGCTAGTCAGCTGTTGTATACTTTCTTATGCCTGTTTTTAATTTGCCTGGGATTTAATCATTATTGTTATTGCAAATCACAAATCCTTCAGTTTCCCTCAAAAAACTTGTATTACATCCAAAGGAGTTCAAAATCATTTTATTACTTGATGGACTCAGTTTCACATCAACAGCAGAGATGAGATCAGTGTTGGACCAAGGTTCCAAGAGGCAGGCAGTGAACATGGGAGGTAAAGTGAAGTGTACTCAGATGGCTTCACCAGGATCTATGAGACCAACAAAGCCTTCATAATCCTAAATATGTGATCAGTAATCATTTAACACTCGTCAGCCATCTGAAAATTAAAATTCTGTGTAACCTGCCAGCACATGGGACTGCAACCTTAACTGTCTCATCTTTGATAGTGGCTGCATTTTCATGCTGCAGAAGGAGAAAAACCCTCAGATTTTCAACAGATATATGCAGGCTTTTCCAAAGCTAAAGATTGAGAAAGACGTTAAGGTTCAGAGAATTGTTTACTTTAATTGCTAACTTTAAATAATTATCTGGCATGTTGAGTCCTACATGAGTGCCCACAAAGGGAGGGGATGAAAACCACAGATTTTAAAAGCAAAAGGTGTATCCAAACTACCCTCCCTTCTCTTTCTGCCATAGATATACTCATTCAACCATAACCACACAAAACACAAAAAATTTCTTTTAATAAATTCCTTTGAAATGAAATCTGATTCTACAGTCCCTAATGGCAAGTGCTGTCACTCTTAATGTCTGGTGTTTAGCTGCATTGCTACTCTTATGCTGCTAAGATATGTAATCTTGTTTCCAAGTTTGATGTTTAATAACTCACAGCAGCAGTATTTTGTCAGATCTTTATCATCGGACTTGAAAATTCCTCCAACAGCAGGTAGGAACACCTTTCATCCTCCTTTTTTACGAATGGAAAACACATGCTAATCTGAATTTAAACAATGTTGTGAGCATCCTTTGAATACTCATTGTATTTAATGTTCTTCACTACTGAGCATTAGACCTGGACATAATGTCTCATAAAAAGCAAGTTCATTTCCCTCCTCACATTCAAATTTACACTTAATTTAATCCCAAATTCGAATAAATTTTCTTGCTATCAACACTACAAGATTATTTTCTCAAAAGCCTTCATTTTACTCACTTCTAAAAGATAAATTTGTCTCTGTTAAAGATAAATTAATGTTTCATAATTACTTTTTAAATTCAGAAAATACTATAAAATTAGCCCTGTAATAACATCTTCTTTTCTTATTTTGTGAAACAATTTTTTTTGTTACAGTTATTTCCCTACAAAGCACAATGATGAATTTTCAGCCATTAATAGTACTTTACAACACTCTACATTGACTTTTTGTTACTTTATTCTAAAAATTTCAATATTTGATCTGACTACAGGAAACGTATGTACATCCATTGAAATGTAGACAATAATATAGGAATGTCATACTGTGCATTTCATCTATATTTTAAAATGTCATTGCAGGATATAGAGATTAAAGAAATTGAATGTGTTCTTATCATTATGAAGACCCTCTCTGGAACTAATGCTTCCATCTCAAAGACTAAAAGAAGTTATGAATCCACTATCTTTCCAGGTTGGAGAATAGCAAGGGATTACATTTAAATTCATTGCCTCCTTCAATCCTGCAGGATTAGCTGATAGATGATGCAAATGCAGCCTTTCTCTCTGAAATCTTTGGTACTTTTTGAAAGTCAAAGTTGTCCAGAGAGCTTCTATAGTTATATATTTATGGGTACTTTCACATATATACAGTTAAAAATAACAGAACTAATATGTCTGAGGAGTGATATTTATCTTCCCTAATTTATTACTCTAAAAGTTAGTTTCCTCATCTAAATTGACTGGGTGATGTACACCACCCAAAGGAAAGGCCTAGACACAATTTATAAATTCAAATCATCATGGCCATTACCTCCTGGATCCCTTCTCAAGGAGCCTAAAGGAGATGAGAAGTTGCCCAGTCCTGGGGCAGCTACATTTCAGTGTGCACATCCCCACACCACTCTCTGAGGATGGAAGGGGAAGTGAAATGGGGGCATCACCAGGTGTGTTCTGCAGACAGCTGTTCCCACTGCAAGGGCCACCAGCTGCCAGCTGTTCCCCAGCTGTTGGATACACTCACTGGCCAATTTGATGGTAATCCCCCTCTTTGCAATTCTTGGTTTCTGGGATGAGCTATTTAAAATGTCTGATCCTATTTTGAGTGAAGTACGTTTGGGATCCCCAGAGCTGGGGACAATTAGCTGGTTTATTTTAGAACATTTAAAAAAGTAAATCCTGGGTAACTCAGCACATTTTGACCAGAAAGGGGTGCAAACCAGCACAGTTAAGGGATCAGTCAGTGTCACATTGCCAGTTCAGTTGCAAATGGGACAGAATAAAGACTGAAGTAACATTTTGTCTGTACTAGAGTAGCACTGGTAGTGCACCTCACACCTGGGAACTGCTCATCTCTCTACTCTTTCCGAGGTCAAACATTTATTGGAGCACTCAGGCACAGAGCTGACACTCAGAGCAGTTCAGTGTTTATTTGCCATTAACCAGGTCAAAATTTGCCTCCTTGCTGTAAATCCATGGCCTTTATAAACCTCATGAGAATTAAGGAAGTCTGGCATCACGTGGCTTTGTAGCTCTTATCTGGATTCTCTGGTGTCTCGTATGTTTCAAGTGCCAATTGAGGTATTCCCAACACCTCCCTCACCCATGGGCCCTCAGGTGACAAATTAGACAGTCTCCTGCAGATGTGGCACCAGTAAGGTCTTCCTTTGCTCCTCCAGAGTCCTTTTCTATTATTCATATCTTTGACATGTCTAGGATTGTCACATCTTCTTGATCAAAGAGCTTTGAGACATTCTAGGTGTGAATACACTACATATATAATTACCCCCAAAATGATGTTTTATTGTCTTAGGAAATTCCTGATGCATCATCACAAAACTAATACAATTCACTAAGAGCAAGAATTTAAATTGTTTACCTGTAAGTGCTAAAAAAAGTACATGAACTAGCTGCAAGCACAATATAACTTTCTCTAATGAAAATAAAAAGCATTCTTCTTTAATCCAGGCAGGCTGCTTTTCAGATCATTGGTTTGATTTTATCTTTGTGTGTGTAGTACTTCTTGTAAATAATGAGTGTGTGGTATGCATTTAAATATGATGTAGAGATCAACAACATTATCAGAACTATCTCTGGAGAAATACTGAAAATTACTAAAAGAATGAAACCACTTTTTACTTTCAAATTAGCATGCATTTAAACTATTGTATTTTAATGGTGTTGTACCATAAAAACCTTTTGCTTCATAGGATTCAGGAAAGACAAGACTGTGTTTTCATCATTCCTTATATATAAATATAGAAGAACAGGTTAATTATATCCATGTAAAATTAGATGAGAGGAGTCTGAGGGAGAGTCCTAAAAACAATCACTTTTTTAGTAAAAGGTTTAACAAAAAGGTAATCTCTGAAGAAGCTCCAAAGTCATCTGAGCATTTTAGTACTAATTGTGAAACTGATGATGAACTCTGAAAACCTTGTACTTATTTCTTTCCTGTCTATCTGTGCTTGCAATCCAAGCCAACAATTCCAATGGACACATCTATTCTGCCAAACCAGGTATAGCCCCAGGACATGGAAGCTTTGATCATCCACTCTACTGGTCCTTACACCCCTTCCTCCTGTGGAGTAGTCTGGTTAGCCCTCCCAAACACAATTCCTATTTGTTATTCTGGAAATCCCAAAAGCCCTCAGGAAAGAAGGAAAATAAGGAAACAGAGTTTGACTCTGCAGCAGCAGGGTTTTTCCCCAGATGCACCAATGTTGCACAAGATCTCATGTGATACCACCCCTCAGTTTCATGCTTCAGGCGTATCACTGCTCTACATTCTTATTCTACATCAGAAACTTTGAACTTAGGAAAAACAAAATGAAACAAAACAAAACAGCACAACACAATTGAAAAAAAAAAAAAAAATCTGACCAAAGGGAAATCCCAGAAGAAAATTCAAAATTAACTGCAAGAGGAGGCCAGCTGTCAGCAAAGTGCACCTGAAGCTTGTCTGCATCTCTCAGCTTCTGACCTAGGGGTGTTTTCCTGGTGCTTTTGTTTCTCAGCATAGATGTGGGCACTGGAAATGTGCCTGATAACACTGGTAAGGATGAAGATATCTGCAAACTCTACTCCAGTGCACAGGAAGCAAACGTTTGCTACGTAGGGAAGCCACGCATCAGGGCCAAGCCTGGATGTGTTCTCATCCTCCCTCCTTCCACTCCCACGGCTTCTAAACCCTTCCCCAGCATCACCTGATTTAGGCTTCTTTCCAACAGGATGGTGATTCTAAAGAGGGTTCTTTTCTTTACTGGCAACAGAGGGAAAGTAGCTTGTACCTAACTGGGATAAATGTTATTCCATTCATGCTCTGATTCTATTCATTGGGAAGATTAATATCTGCAGAATAGACCTCAATTTTGAATTAATGTTTCTAAAACTCCAAAGTGTTGTGGAGTTGGTTTACGGTTTGGGGTTTGGTTTCTTGGTTTTGGGGGTTTTTTTATATTTACGGCAGGGTTCTAAATCTTGATGCTTGATCTAGCCTATAATCATTTATTATAATCAAGCTGTCAAATGTTTTCCTACAAGCTGCGGTAATTTGGGAAATCTTTCTGTGCACCATTTGTGGTCTCAGCTGATATCACGCTATTAAATTGACATATTATGAAATTAGAATGTCTGGATGTGACTTTTCATTCTGGGCTACATACTTTTCCATTCCACATCAGGGCAGCCCACACAGATTTTTGTGCCCTGGCACTGAGCTGTGGGGTCCTGACTTCACAGAAGGGTGTCAAATGTGAGCTGTGCTCTTGGGGAGAGCACGTTTCAGAGTGCACAGCTAGAAGCAGCGCCAGCACTGCGCTCAGGCTCCAGAGATTTACAGCACATGAGGTCCCATAAAATGTAATGCTAAAAGAACCTGGAGAGCATCCAGTGAGGGAGGCAGCTCTTATGGAAGCCTGGCAGAAGCCAGAATCAAATCATGCATGCTAATGTCAATAGAATTTGTGGGTGGTTTTTTCTCTCTTTTTTTTTTTGGTTCTGGTTGGTTTTGGTTTGGTTGCTTTTTCTTTTTTTTTTTTTTTTTTTTTTTTTTTAATTCTATCATGCATTATTAATCCAATGCCTAAATAATTATTTTTTATTATATTTAAGACATGAAAAAGAAAAGGCCTTTCATCAAAGAGAAGACTGAGAACAACTTGGCAGAATATAACAGCAGGGCAAGACATTATTCAGCTAAACTGTAACAAGGGCACAATTAACTGAGAGGCATCTGGGGGGGGGCTTTTGCACAGAAATTATAGAGAGAAAATATATGCCAGTGAAGTATTTCAGATGATGATGATGAATTTTTAAAAGGGACAATAGGAGCTACAGCCCTGAAATGACCCAGGTTCCTAATCAGGTTTCTACATAAGCCCAGGGCGAAGTTGGACTGTTTAGTTATATTTCTGCACAGTTAATTGTGCTTTTGACCCCTTTGAAGAAAGAAAGCAGAGCAATGCAGTGATAAAATCGGGGGTTCTTTGGTGAGGATTTACAAACTAAGCACTTCACTGGTACCACACTCTTGTGTGGTATAGCAGTTATCCTTCCCATTGCCTGGTGCAGGGAGTTGGCTGGGAAAGACCAAACAGGATTACTTCTCTGCAAAAAGCTGTGCCCTTTTAAAAAGCTATGCCCTTTTACATTTTGGAATAAATGCAAACTTCCAGTTGCTCTACCTAAAGTGGCTGAAAAGTATGGCAGAAATCATAAATCTTTCTCTTTTTTTTTCCTTTTTTCTCCTGCTTCCAAGATATCTAAACCACATGTGTTTCCACCAGGTCTACAGAACCCACTGGAGGTTAGTAAGAGCAGATTCTCACGAGCATGCCTGGCCCTGCTCCACAGTGTGAGGAGAGGGAAAGGGGCTCTGCTTTCACCCATCCGTGCAGCGCTGGAGTAAAAGTCTGCAGGATAAACTATCCTGTAGAGACACTAGAGAAAAAAGGACATCAAACTAGTGCAGCTAAATCACACATCCTTGAAAAAATGTACCTCAGTCTGCAGCTTAGCAGAGCCTTCAAAAGCTGCACCCAGAAAACAGGGATGTTCCAAAACCTTCTAAAACATAAACTGGCAGAATTTGTTCCACTGCCAGGAGCAAAAGTGTATTCAAACTATCCTATATAAAAAGACAATTTTGGGGACAGTTTTCATTCACATAATACTTGTGAACTGTAATGTAATATTACCTAAATGTAAACCAGTTTCAAGTTTTACCAGCAGAAAACTGAAAAACTCCACAATATCTTTTTGGTCCTTAAATCCTTTAACTCCTGTACATCACCATATTTACAGAGCACAATATTCATTTCTAAGCATTATTTGCTTATTTAAGACCAGCTGCTTCCTAACCCAGAATGCCATTTAAACAAGTAATCCTATCTTTCTGACAGCCTCACTATTTGCCCTTTCAGCAAACTTTTTTTCCTTTCTGGTATGTGAGCACTTGCACTCTCCTCTGCAGTTCAGTTCAGCTCCCGGTTCCTCAGAAGGCTACTGCTTTGCTGTGAGGGTGTGATTGTAAAAAGCCCTCGTTTTTTATTAGCAGTAGTGCTCCTATTCACACCCCCGATCAACCCTGAAATTGATATTCTTCATCTGATCTGCATAGGTCATCTGGCAGGTCACTGCCTCTGTTACACTACACCAGTGTTTTCCCACTAACCCAGTTAACAAGGTTAACTAGAAACGTGACAGACACAAGAGAGAAGCTGGACACATGGCACATATTGTTTGGCTTAGAAACTAGCTGAGCTTTCTCTGTGGCAAGAATGTATGAATAAATGATTTGTGACTTAGTCAAAATCATTTTAGTTTCTTCTTTTTTTATTCTGAATGTCAAAACTCTTGAGAAACCAAATCATGTCACTATCTACCCGCTCAACTACAATAAACTCATCTTGAAATAAACTGTTTGCCTTAAAGAAAATAGAAATAGCAGAAAAGCTATTTCTCTTGCTGGCAAGACTTGAGAGAAGAATTTTATAAATTTAACTGCCAATATACCATCTGCCTCTGCTGCTCCTTTGAGCCTAGCTCTTGTAATTGTATCTTTAACAGACAACAAAACTCCAACATTCCTCTTGGGCACTGTAAAATAATAACAATTAAATCATGAATAATAATAATTAATGAAGCACACAAGGTGCTGTAAGCCTGCAGCCTGAATAGGCTGCTTATTCTGCGGGAAGTCTGTGCACGTTTTATGTTGAGAGACAATGTTAACAGAGACAATGTTAACAGGTGCTCCATCCTGGAACTGAGGCCACCAACCTGGGACAGTAACTTTGCACAGTAAGTGACCCACTGCAGCAAACTCTGTATTCTGGATCACTTTATGTTTTTCAGCTTCTACTGACAAGAAGCAATTTTAGTAGCTTGGCCACCAACCACTGGGCTGAGCAAGCTGTGTTTTAGACATGAAACTCATTAGCTACCCCTTTTTCCATCTGCTGTGGTTGGCACCTCAGAAGCCAGAGTGAAAAATCAGTTTGTTGCAGTTCTTAGCTGTGTTCCAGTTAATTTTCTGCAGCTCTGATAGTTTAAAGCAAAATGTTACTTCACACACTTGGCAATGGAAGTATGAGACTTATGTAACAGATCTGGGAAAAATGTGCTGGGAAAAAATTGCAGTCACTTCTCCCAGCTGTAACATGTGCTGAGGGAGCCTGGGTGACGAACTCAAATGTTCTCCTGGTGATCTTTGTGTCTTTAAGATAAATGCTATGCCATGTAAATAACAAGCCTTAGGCTTCTCCAACAGCACCACCAGGTTGTTCCAACTCACAAGGAGGGCTGGTGCTCAGATTCACGGATCTGCTCCTCCCGTGCTGCCAACAAGGCCACTTTGGGCAGGGAGTGCAGCCAAGGATTGCACTGTGTGCAGTGTTCATTCCTGTGGAGCAGATCTGGGTGCTTAAACTTCACATTTGTCCTAACACCAGGGCAGAGGGAACTCTTGGGGAGTTTTTCTGAAGGCTTCTCTGAGCTTTTAGAAGCTTTTGATTTTCATTTTTATTTTTAGTTAGACCCTTTTAGGATGCCCAGGAAGAGCTCTCTTCGGGGTAAAGGTTAAAACTTTCATGGAAACTGCTGGAATTGTGACTAAAAATACTTGTAATTTGTGATTACCTCCAAGCAGTAATCTACATGTTCATAAATTCGGTCCCCCATTAATATATTTCATTCTGCCAGAGATGTTCTGTGAAGATTTTGATTGCTTTGCTCTTCCATGGTGGAACAGTGACCAAGTCTTAAAAGACATTGACATTTGACATTTTGGTACTGAGCAGTGCTTTCAGCAAAATTATCCTCCCACATACGGAATTTTCTTCTCACTTTTCTGTGAAGTTTGAAGAATGACTGTGAAATGTTTTTTTTTCTGCAAAACTGAAAAAATGAATTGTTCTAACTTTCCTGATCCCTGGTTCCAGCTGACTCCTGGAGTAAGGTTTCCAGATAGAAAAAAAAACAAAAAAAAAACCAAACCAAAACAAAAAAAAAAAAAAAAAAAAAAACCAAAAAAAAAAAAAAATTTTATGTATAGATGTATATCCATTTAATAATCTCTTCTGACTAAATGAGATGAAAGCAGCCATGAAGTCAGAACTAACTATTTAAAAATCCTATACTGAGTGAGGAATTACGATCCCATGCAACTCCAAAAGTACCTCCAGATTACTGACACTCAGTTTTTCTGTTATGAAAACAGTGAACATTCAGGTCTCATGCCTTTTCCTCATGTTTTTTCTTTTTCATGCTCACTATAATCTAATAGCAGAGTGAAGTTGAGATGGATGATGATTATCTGCTTTCAAAGACTACTCAGCAACTTTTTCTGTCGCCTGAGGCTGATGGCTTCTAAGTGAGTTCAAAACACTAGAAAACACATTTTGTGTTTATTTTTGTTGGACTTATCAAATATGTTGCAACAAAATGGAACCGACAAAATTGATTTTGCTTGTTATCTGTTTTTTTGACAGATCACAATCAGGGAAGTGGATTAGTTAAGCCCCATGATTTTTATTGTTGATTTCTGATTCAAGAATCAAGTGAAACTTGTAGTACTAATAGAGATAAATATAGAAGCATATGCTTTGCTTATAGCCTTCTTTACAATGCAAATTTCTGTCGCTCCAGTCATAAAGCACTGAGAGCCACATATTAAAATGCATTTCATTTAGTTTTAGTATTTGCCATGGATTTCTAATCTTCCATAGTTCTAATCTTAATTATTTCCCCTGGCTATATACAAATCAATTGGAAAGCAACTTTGCATTTAGCTGAAACACTGAACAATCTTTTTTGTTAAATGATCATAACATAACAACTCTTTATTTAATCAATTTTTCTGAAGCCTTACTTGCATGGTGATCTGGGGATGAGCTGTAAGGTTTCTGCCAAATGCTGTAATAGAGACAAATTTCTATTAACAGTTTTTAATGTCTCTTTTATTTGGGGAAGAAAGTGTCTGCCTGCTTGCAGCCAATCATCAACTAAATATTCCACAAAAGGCTGTGTATAAGTATTCTTTTAAGGTCCTTGGAGATTATGAAAACAATAATGTGCCTGTTTTAGAATGCCTGGCAGCTCACCTTGATGGAGTTACAATAAAATACAGCATGTCTAACACATCAACACTTTTCTTGCTCTCCCCAGGTATGTGAAGAGAGGTGCATTCATTCACTCAGCTGAATGGTTTAGCTGGTGATGTTCTCATCTCCAGGGTGTGTCAGAAGTGGCTCTGCATGGCATTGCTAAAGAATAACTGGTAAAAACTAAGAGCAGAAAGCCCAAACGGTTAATTCCAGAGGTAACCACAGGCTGGCCCAGGAAAGAAATAAGAATTCATGATAATAGGACAGGCATCCAATGACACAGTGAGGACAATAATTTTGTTGTGTTCTCCAAGCCTGTGTGTTGAGTGGAGAAAGCAAGTCTTCTTGAAGAGAAGAAGTTAGAAAAACAAAAGAAAATATAGACCCTTATTAATTTACTGAGAAAGAACAGTAGGAACATTGTTGAGAAGTCACTGTAATGAGAAAATAAGAAGCTTTCTCTGGTTTCGGTAATTAAAGACAGTCTGGAAGAAGAAAGTGTGAATGTTACATAGAAAAATGAGCCAGAAGTTGGTTCTGTAACAGACCTGTAATACCTTGATCATCCAAACAGTTTAGCTAAATTAGGGGACCATCTTTGGCAGGATGTTCTCTATGGCTTTGTAAGAGCAGAGCTCTTGCTAGCACCTGTCACATGTGTCTTGCTCTAAGGTCAGAGAGAGCCACTGCAGAGTGAATCAATCCTGGTCACTTAAAGGCTAGTTTAGAGTCAGTTATACTGTTAAATGCTTATCTAGTAAAAAAAAAAAAAAATAAAAAAAAAAAAAATAAAAATTCCTGGAGGGGATTTTCTTCTTTTTCTTTCCAGGTGTTTTTTCCCTATGTGTAATACATTGAAATTGTTTTATTATGTTAGAGCTACCAGATCTGTGATCTAACCTACATGCTGAAATAATGAAAATATCCCTGCCAAAGGCTGTACAGCACTTTATTTTTCTTTGAGTCATTTACTGCAGTTTATGGTCTTCCTGAAATTGATGTGATGTCTCAAGCTGGTAAGAAACTATCTGAACCTTCACTTTTATTCTTTTTCCAACTGTTTCAGTAACCAAAGCAGAATAAATGCACATATGGATTGCAGAAGTCCTCTAGGCTATTGCCCTATTGTTTTCATAATCTTATTTTTAAAGGTCAAAACATCCTGCAATGCAACAGAACTGAATGTGAGAGAAATGAAAGGTTTTTAATATACCTAAAAGGCTGGAAGAATTGGACTTTTTTTTCATCTGGGGAGAACAAATTTTGAAAGCTAGTGTCACGAACAGATTTCACTCTGAGATTTTAAGGGCAGGCAGGCAATGTGCTACAGCTTCTGCCTCATTTGACTAGTCCTTCCCCAACACAAGCTAGCTGCAACAAGACCCTTGTCCTTTTTAGCAATGCTGAAGAAGTGTCCCTCTGTCTGGAGCCTGCCTCCCTGGGATGTGACCTGCGGAGGGGCAGCGCTGCACAGCCCAGCTCGGGTGGCTGCCCGTGACAGGACACAGCTCAATGGCCTGTTGTCTCCCCAGCTGACTTTTATGAGAAGAGGAAAAGGCTCAGCAGGAGAAAACAGACAAATGAGAGGTCAAATATTTACAGCAGAGCTGTAAGACAGGAGGTCTGAAATCCCGAGGCAAATGGTAACATGGTGGCAGGGAAAACAAAACAGAGTAAAGTACAAACTCACAATAATTCACTAAAGATTGCTCAAATATCATGATTTACAATGCTTATCATTCACAGGCCACACAAATGACAGTTTCCATCACTTTAGGCTCTTGTACACAGTTACAGAAATAGGCTTTAAAATTTGCAAGACTCCTAGAACCAGGCTATCATACAGGCTCTTGCCAAGTACTGGGTATAGGATTTCAAAAAGAACTCAGTCAGAGAATTATAAATTCTTTCTTCTAAATGAAACAAGTATTAATTAAGATTTGAATGCCTTTAAACATTAGCAGTTCTGCTTCATTAGCAGCACTTGAGAAATTTAAAGTGACCTCTTAGACAAAAATGGCTCCTTATAAAAGCCAGCAATAGGCTTTCTTTTTAACAGTTCAGTCGGGATTTCAGTTTTCAGAAAACTCTGATATTCTAAATATTAAAAAACAAAAGAAAAACCAACCCACATAATATGTCGTCTGATAACACACTTCTTTAAGGCTTGACATTTTCTCTGAAATTCATATTTTGGGAACAATTTTCATATGTTTCAAGTAATTATGAAGTTGATTTAATTAAGTTACAATCCACCCAGCTCTCTTTGGGGGAAAAATAATTATAAGGCTTTAACGTGGAATACAAATTAATTTGTTAGGTTAATTTTGTTATGTAGTGCTGATTTTCATAACGTTTTTCAAATAGATAGTTTACCAAAATGGAGCGGAAGATTATTGGAGAATGAAGGCACTGCAAAATGGTATCCAAATATGGATTATTTAAAAGTAATTATGGGTATCATTTGCAAGTTTTCTTAGCGCTTGGCTAAAAATACCTGATGCATACTGACAGCCCACTGTTTCAAAGGAAAAATGCAGTTTGTTATTTAAAGAGATAAGTGTTGAAACACACATATACACAACTCCTCCCCCTGCCCCAGCCAAAACCAACACAGCAGTTTGCCTCCTCCCAGTTCCATCATCAACCTCTGGTTTTTACTGACTGAAGTGATTGCTTTGTAGAACTCATTATTTTGTAAGTCAGCTTTAAAAGAAATATTATGTTCTGTCTTTGCAGTTCTGTCTGTGCTAGCAAAGTAATTAAAGCAAGAGCTCAGACTGGAATCTGCTGACTTGACCATCTATTGATAGAAGAGAACTGGCAGACTTTTAAATTAAACAAATATTACACTCCCAAAGAACTTCTGTGCCAGGTTCAGGAATAAGCACATGCAAGGGATTGCTCCAAATAATTATTTTGCCTGCCACCACTCTGTTTTGGAGGCTAACAATGTTTAATTGTATGGCTACAGACCATTGCCTGCCAGCTGGCCTTGCTTCCAGAGACTAGGTTTCAGCCTGTTTAGTTTATTAGTTTGCCTAGCACACTTGTGAGGCTATATTGGTGAAAAAATTAATATTGTCATGTGAGTTAAAACTTTCCTGGCTGAAGATAAAAAGGACACATGAGAATGCCTTTATTCAAAACCCGTGTTCTTTTCAGTTGGTTGGTGACAGACTGAATCTTGTCAAGCCCTTATAAAAAGTCTTACTGAAACTAAGGTATCTCTACTGTTTTCCTTAAGAGAAAAAGTCTCTTACACAAGCAAGGAAATGTGAAAAGCTGTTAAAAAAAAAAAAAAAAAAAAAAAAAAAAAAAAGTCTGTGAAGTTCAAAACTCTAAAATTTTAACATAGTCTTAATTTTCAACCCCAGGGGGTGAATTAACAGAAGTCTTCCAAAAGTAAAAAAGTTCCTCTCACCTCTGTTGTTTACAGTGTGTCCTGTTTGCAGAGTCAGGTGGAGCTTAACACTGTGGGTCATGCAAGCTACTTTGGAAATTATAAGACAGAATCACAAAATCACAGAATTACATAATTGCAGAATCCATTAGGTTGGATAAAACATTTGAGATCATCGAGTCCAACCTCTGACCAAACACCACCTTGCCAACAAGACCACAGCACTGAGTGCCACATCCAGTCTTTCCTTAAACACCTGCAGGGATGGTGACTCCACCACCTCCCTGGGCAGCCCATTCCAATGCCCAATCACCTTTTCTGTGAAGAATTTCTTCTGATGTCCAACCAAAACCTCCCCTGGTGCACCTTAGACTCAGTCCTCTTTTCCTGTCCCTGGTTGCCTGGGAGAAGAGACCAATCCCGACCAGGCTACAATCTCCTTTCAGACAGTTGTATTAATAAAGAATGATTAATAAAGAGACAGCTAATGAAAAGTAGGAATTGTATATTATTTGTCAAAAAAATTTACCAGCATCTTCATCTCTTACATGGCGTAATCTAGCTCCACACTTGTAAGCTTATTTTCATGTCCATCCTTACATATATATTTGAGAGAAAAATTCCAAATAAAAATATCCTGACACTTACTATAGGTATGTTGCCCGTGCAAAGCTTACAGGTTGTGTGGATGACACAAAATTTGGCTTTTGAAAATAATTTATTTCCAAATAATTTTGGAAAGTAATTTATTTCCACAAAAACACACATGAGAGAGTATAGTTTTCACTAGGCATTTAAGTTGTAACATACTGCAAGCAATCATTTTGCTATTTGTTTTAAACTTGGTTATTTTTACAATTTTAATTTCACAGAAGAGTGATTTCTTACACAGGTAATGTAAAGACACAGAAGTGAAAAGTGTTAGCTCTATAAACAAACAAAAGGAGCCACAATTAGGTTTAAATTCCTCTCACACCCAAGGGATTTTGAAACAACACCTGCAAGACCTAAACTGACTAAGTGAAAATAAATAATTTAATAAGTCTTGGTTAACTTCCTAGCAACATTTAACATTGAAGAGAATAATATGTCGTTCTTAAACTAGCTGATTAATGATTGGCACTGTAACATTTTAAACCTGTCTGAGTGATCTACCAGTGTTAAACAGCCTTTGCTGGGCTTTACTCCTCTGCTGGGCTGAGGAAAATTGTAACTTGACAAGTTTCTCAGAGAGCCAGAACACAGCTCAGAAGAGTTTATTAAGGATGGATTAAATATTTTCCTTCATATGTATGCTGTACATCTATGACACTTAACATAAATAACATTTATAAAAACTAGTCAGGAATTGATTGAAAGCTGTTTAGCTCAGTTAGCAAGCTGGATCTTTCAAAAGTTCTTGTTTGGATTCATTACAAACCATGCTATTTCTACAAGTTAAATAAAAACTCAAGTGAGAAATAATTCAGCTAATATCAGCATGATGTGGATCAAGCGTTCATTCTTCCTGGAGAGAAAAGCAGAGGTGATTATGAGAAATTATTATTAGAAATTATTAGAGTGTTGCTAACTAACATGCAAAAAATAACATTTGTTGCACTCTTTTCAACAGTGGTGTTCTGCAATCTTCCTTAATCTTCTCGTCTACTTCCTTTTGAAGCGAAGTTCACTTTTTGAAATTTATCAGTTTCATATTTGAGATCTGTAATTTTTTTTAAAAATGTGGCTTTCATTCTTTAATTTAGAAATCTCATTTAGTAAGAGCTCGAAATTTGTTGCTCTAACATAGCATTTGTTACTTTACTGCTGAAAATTGAGATAAAATGGGAAATTTGAACAATGAAGATATTTTATATAAATTTCTGCTAATTCTGAAAGAAGTTACCTAAGCTCTGGGATGAATTTTGCAGAAGGACTATTATGTGACAGAAGCTATACAATTTCGTTTCATATGTAGTCATCCTAGAGGGAATGAAGAACACTTATTAGAAAGTCAAACTTAAATATACAAACGATCTGATGATTATCAGTTTTCCAAATTATTCTTTATATTCCAATTTGACTTTGAATATTTAAAGCGTTATTGACATTGTTAAAGCAATACATGGTTGTGTGTATGGGTGTGGAAAACAATTGTAGCGTATGTATATAATACATAGCAGATTTTATTTAATGCAAAGTTTATATTAAATATCTGACATACTCTGTCTATAGACATAGTCATAAATATTCATGTGTATTGATTATACATACCAGAAACTGAAATTAGGCCAGTGGATTTTGTACCATTTTGTATCATTACTAGACATAGTTCAGGTACTTATGTATTATAATACCATTTTTCCTATCTCCGTTTTCAAAAAGAGATGAGAAGAACAACATTTAATTTTTCCATGCAAATTTTTTTTTCTTCTCAAAGTATGTAGAAAATACTGAATGACAGTATTCAAAGCCTGAAAATGTCCATCTGTGGCATGGATTGGTATGAGATCTGTGGGGTGTTGCTACCATATGTGCAGCTCAGGGCAGGATTAAAGAGAAAATATACTTCGTGCAGAACTCCTGGGAGGTGTTCAGTGGTTTGGTGCTGCCAAAAGGTTCAGAAGAAGCAAAGTTCAGAAGAGTGACAATCAAGAAACCAGTGGAGTGAGACATCTTTTTGTAACATATCCATGTGTTGTGTCTTAAGCATACCCAGTTTTATTTATAGTGTTTGAAGATCATTTGGGGGGTGGGAGGGAGGGTGTCTAGAAGCTGGAGAGTTACACAGTACTGTGTGTTTGGAGTCTTTAAGGTTCCTGGCTCCACTGTAAGTCCAGGTTCAAGCATCCAGACCCAGCATTCAGAAAAGGGAGGACACAGTTACTCTTTGTACAATATAGGAGTTGGTTCAGAGCATGAGCTCTTGACGGGAAAGTGTGGAAAATGAGTGAAGGGCCAAATTCCTTCTTATGGCTCTTGACCTGTATTTTATACTATAGATATTAACACCTGATTCTCTTGAGTGTGAGCGGGTATGTTCCTGCTATCAGATCAGTCAAGAAATGTGAGTGGCTAGCCTGATTCTAAGATAATATAAGAGACAATCATTGTGAAGAACTGAAATGGAGGATATGGTCAGATGTTACCATAAAACCAGGTTTTCAGCAAGATTACTGAGGTCACATGAGAAAGCAGCCAAGTGGGTCAAAGTTGTCAAAGAAAATGTGTGCTAACCACTTTGAATAGACAGATTTTCTTGCATCAGCATGCCTATAGCATATTCTACAGTATGCATCTTTTTTCTTTCTCTTGTCTGTTCCTCTTTCATTTTCTAAGCCCAGAACCTGCAAGCAGATGCTGGCCCACACCATGTCCCTCTTTGCCAGAACCCCTTCTCAGACTCAGGCCCTTGTTCACCCACCACCATGCTCTCTGAAGAGCTTCTCAAAAGAGCCTTTTAGTCCAGGTACTCAATCATAACACTCATATGAATTTTCAAAGGGTCTCAATAACTCCTTTTATTTTTATTCCAGGCTCTCTGTCTCTTAACCATACTGATGGCGGTCAGCAAAGAACTTTATTGACTCCCACCAAATGGCAAGCAGAATTGCACCTTAGATGTGAACTGATCACACAGACCAGTATTGGCTATTTTACTCTGCTTTTTCAACAGTTAAAAAGGTTCAAACACTGAGTGAAGCTAAATTGAATCTGATGGGTTTTTAGCCTACCCTGAATAATTTGCTTCCTTTGTTATGATTAATAATAAAGCAGCTGTGGTCTAAAATTATCTCAGGTATGTGATCCCCACTCTTTTAACACAGTAGTGATTACTCAGTAAATTACTCTTAAACCCAACTATGTGTGGAATGATAACTGAGAAAAAAAAATTGAGAACTGGAAACCTAATATTTCTTAATTGTCTAACTTAGAAACAGCCTCTTGATTTCTCTAAAATCTTGAAGTTTTATTTCATGCAAAATTTTCTGTGAGTAGTTAAAGGGAACTTTGAACAACTTCAACATGGAAGTAATGTTTACTGCAATTTTATAATTTACCACATTGTCAGTGAAAAAGTCGACCAACTTAGCAAGCAGTAGCTATAGATTTTACTGTTTATGTTTGACTGTCAGAGTTGCATATGAAGTATAATTTATATATGTTTTTTAAAAATCTATGAGAAGAGCCAGGGGTCATCTGGCAAAGCTTCTGATGAGCTTGTTTTATGTTAAGAGCTGCCAGAATAGCAGCCATTAATGAAATGATTGATGTGCTACATCCTTAGAACTTACAAAACAATGCTTTATTTTCAAATGTTCCTATAATTTTCTTCTTCTTTTCTTTGGTATAAATCATCATATTTCATATGAAAGTTAATTTGTAATCTGTATAATTCTGATCAAACCACTTATATTTTGATCTCTCCTGTACCTACTTCTGAACTCGCTCAATCTTTTTTTAGACCTGCCTTCTTCAGTCTTTTTTTACAGAAAGGTCCATTAGAAATTTAATACAGAGGATGATGGTGAAGGCTGTGAGTGAGGCTTTAAAGTCTAAACACCTCATCACTTCAATAATGTGGTTAGCCTTTGAAGCTTTATTAGGCCTCAGACAGCACCTGATCACTTCCACAGTTTTCCCACTTGGCAGCCATTGACTGTTAACACATAATTGAAACAGTTTCTTAAGCAACTTGTATTTTATTGATTTAAACACTTTTCAACATATCAAGAGTAAGAATATGATTATAGATTAAAGGAGATTAACTATTTTTACTGAATATTTTTCTCCTTTTGATGATTTGTTCCTCAGTAGTAAGTTAGAGCAACAACACTTATTTTTTTAAGTATTTAAATGACAAACAGGAAAACTATTTCAATAACAAAAAGTTGATTTGGATCAATCAGAGAGTAACAAGTATTATATGAAGATGGCTGACAGAGACACAAAATGTTTATTAAAACGATGTTTTAAAGCTTCTTAGGCAACTTTACTGTCCTCAACATTTTAAAAAAAAACCTACTTAAATGAGGAAAATAAGTTCAATATTAAAGAAAAACCTAGAAGAAAAGAAAAATAAATGATAACCACAAAAAATATGCAGGACCTGAAATTTTTCAACCACTTTCACCTTGTACAACCTAAAAGTAAAAATAGAAAATCTGAATTGGTGTCATTCATCGAAAGTGCACTGGAGCTGGTGGATTTATGCCCTCCGGCTCTAGGATTTGGATCTCTACTGTAGCTTTCATTCCATTTGTCTTCATGCTCACACCAATCTTCCCAACTCTTCCTCTTACACATTTCTGCTTAAAATGAAAAGGGGTAGAAAACTTTCACTGCACATGACGTACCAGATTCCTCAGACAATAACACCTGAATAATTTTTGCTCCTCCAAGAAAGTGAGTACATGATCAGGACAGCATATTCTGTAAAAATATTTTCCAGCATCTATGTTTTCCATCCCCTTTATATTTCTGAAGGGACTGGACCTCATTTGAGAACTGGAAACTTAATATTTCTGAATTGTCTAACCCAGAAACAGCCTTTTGATTTCTTTAAAATTTTGTTTGAAGTTTCCTTTCACACAAAATCTTCTGTGAGAAGTAGCGAAAGGGAACTTTGAACAACTTCAACATGGAACTAACCTTTACTCTAATTTTATAATCTATGAAATTGTCAGTGAAAAAGTCCACTAATTTAGTAAGCAGTAGCTATAGATTTTACTGTTTGACTGTCAACGCAGATCAGCCACTTGCAACTGATGTTGCAATATTGCAGGATGTAGCAGTGAAGAATACAATCTTCTCTTTAATTCTCTGGCCTAAACAAGCATGCAGAACTTTTGTCTTGTAAACATAAATCTAGCATTGTCTGCTGAAGCAAGAGAATGTGTGAAAACAAGTAGGCATTAGATTGGGTGCAACAGCACATGGGACATAAAGGGCAGCTTAAATTTATACGTTCCATAACAACCAGGGTAAAGGAACAGCACTGTTAATATTCAAAACCTTTTCTACAGGTGGAAGGGAAGTAAGAGTAAAGCTACATCTACATATCATGGTCAATAACCCCAAACAAGTAATTTTTGCCTTACCATAGTTTCATTGTATGGATATTATGGTCTATAATTCATGCTGGAGGAGTGAAAATAAGCAACGAAATGGAGATGATTAACAAAATCTACAAAAATTTACAGATAGCATAAACATGTAGTGAAAAGCAACTCTTAAAATGGCTTCACTATAGGCAGGAGAAATGGTATTTCTCTCAGAATTTTCGTAAAAAATGTTTTGTTATTTCTTTAAAACTCTTAAATATCCCCAAGACAGTTATATCTCTCCACAAAAGTTAATTGGAAGTGTAGTATGGCTCATTCCCCATGTCATAATATTCACTAATATGGGTGAAAAACTGGAAAGGAAGCAAATTGTTTTCTTCTTTTCATCTTTTGATAATATGCTGATGAGTCTTCTTTCTCCCAAAGTGAAAGCTAATTTTTATCTTTTCTTGGGAGATAAGCAGGGATATTTAATTTTGCTTCAGAGAACATAATACTTCTAGGATATCCATTGCCTTAAATTCATCTTATATCATCAATTTATTAGACATGATCAAATTAATTCTATCGTTGCCACATAATTCTATTTTGAAAGGTAAGTCAATCTTCAGTGCTGAACACATTGTACTGCTCAAGAGTACTCAGAAAAACCTTCTAGGCCAAGCGTTGTGTGAGGATAACAGCCTATCAAGTTCCCATGGATACTCACAACGCATGAAGACCCAAAGGTCGCTGGGTCATGAGAAAAAAGATCTACCAACCTGAAGAGTACGGCTGCTAAACCTGTGAAAAGTTCCCAAGAACAGCCGTGGTGCATGAGTGGCTGGAGGTCATGAGGGCATGAGAATTTGGGGGGTTCCTGCACAGTGAACCTCCACCCTTGGAGTGCACCAACTTCACTTTAACTAGGGCTCATGTATTACACGTTCACATATTACAACTGGATTAGCTCTTCAGCAACATCAGGATGTCAACAAAGCCTCAACCGACTACTATTGCCTAGAAATGCCACCTCTTGACAAATAAGGTATCAGGTGTTTATCATGGAAATATCAATCTCTTAAACAGAAAACATAATTTCCACAATGTATACAAAACATTTTTCAAACCAAATTAATGAAATATGAGGAGGCATAAGCTCTGGAAGGAATCACAGAATACCTCAGGTGTTATCTTTGCAAGAAAAGATAAACATCCAAACCCAAAACTTTCTCATAAAGCACATACTTGTAATTCTCCCCATAATGATTTGCTTTATTATTTGCTCATATAGCAAGTGTATCTGAAGCACCTAAAAATATTACCAAGAGTGTAAGATTAATTTGCAAAATTCAGAGAAGAACTTGATTTAGAGAGATGAAGCCAGCCCTCCTTGTCACCATATCCTTGCTGGACGGATGCACAGCTCTGGCTGGTCATGGTCACCATACTACTCCCAGCTCTGCTTCCTCACTGGATGCTGTGGGATCTCACAATGGAGGTCCCAGACTTCCTGTTTCCACCCTCAGCACCCAGATATTTTCCTTGGGTGCACCCCAACCATAAAACCTGTTCGGAAAAGAAATGGGGGTATTTTGTCTCGACAATAGGAACTGACAGTTTGGGGTGTTTCAGGTAACTAAACACAGATGAGAGAGAACAGTCACCTCAATCTCAGTGGGGTTCTCTGATGGCAGCCAGATGACTTTCTTCCTCAAGGACAAAAGTTATTGCACACGATATTGCCTTGAGAATCTAAGGCAGCACCTTGGAAAAAGACTTCAGGTGAGTGTAGGGGGTCTCATCATTCATGTTAAAAACTGCTGACAGATGCAGCTTCTATTTATCAACATTATTTATATTGAGCTGAAATAGCAGTAAGGATATGTCCACAAGTGTAAAATGACAAAACATTCTTGTCGTGTGGCAACCAATTGAAAGATCAGCATTCCTTGAATACAGAAGTTTTAAGTCGTTAATATATTTCAAATATTTTGCAGTTGCACTTGGTTCAAGAGCAAAGCCTGTAAAGGCCTAAATGTCCATAAGAACTTCAGATCTCTGGAACTGCATGGTATATCTTATTTTGTGAAAATAATCTCAGAGAAGAAATGTTGCTATAGTTTATACACCTTCCAAATTTAATCCATTATATTCTCAATGGAAGTTTCTTTCTCTTCTTTCATATGTGTTCAACATTAATAAAGACCATTAGCCTGAGAAGTATCTTACAAAGTTAGACAATGCAAAGAAGCTAACACTTCTCTAAATCAATTGTGTAAAATGTTTTTATAACATGAATGGAAAGATTCAAAACCAAGAATTTTATTCTTCATTTCAACCAAAAATAATGCAACTAATTTTACAATATCTAATAATTTTATACTTAAGGAATGCTTTTTGTGAGTTGGGACTGCCAAAATGTCTGTCTCTAGTAATCAGTGAGCTTTAATTCCTTTCTGAAGAGAAAGTATTCCTGAAAGATAGATTGGAAAGGTGACACCATTCATGTAAATGTGTGAATGCTGATCATCCTGTTTTCTGAATACTCTATTCCTACTCAATAGTTACAAACAGACTGTACACTTCTGTGTCTGTCCCTCAGCATTTGAGGCAATAGTTGCAGTTTTAAAATATAAGATCAAGTCATAGACAGGCAAATATTTCACAATATGCCTATCATGTCAGGTCTTCCTTTATGTAAATTGTCACCAGTTGATAGTACATAAATTCTTAGCATGAAGACAATACTACAAATCTGTTATAGTTTTAAAAGTTTTAAGAACATGTTTTATAATCATATAATCATAATTTAGTTCTCCTTCTGGAGTAGGCTCCTAAGGCTAGTAAAGGACTACACATTTCAGGAACAAGAGAAATCTTTATCTTATGATATATCTAGCTATATTTTTAAGAGGGAGGACTACAGGTTTCTTAGCTAAGTATGAAATCTTCTTGCAATATACACTTTTACTTTCTGGTTACAAATCACTCTTTTCCTGGTGGAATGGAGGAATCACTATTGCCTTGAAACCAAACACAACTTTTTCAGACTTCCTGGAAGTACTTTGTAGGTCTTGGACTTGTACCTGACCTCCTGAAGCATCTCCACTACTCTGAACCATGGTAGCAGGCTCTTTCAGCAGGGAATACTCCATCTGGGAGAAATGATCTTGCTTTATGCACACTAAGGAATGGATTAAATGAAGACTTAAAAAAAAAATATATATATATACACAATATAAAATGGATACCCTACTTATTCTCTCCTTGAAAGAGAGAGAATTTGATAGGCTGCAGGGTTTAGTTGCCTAGAGATGAGTAGTCGAAGCTGTGCAGTCTGGGGTTACCTTCTGTTGTGTCTAAGATACCAGGGGCTGGCTTGCCAGGAATGTCTATTTTTGTCTCTCTCATCAGCACTGAACTACAAAATAATACCTTTCACCAAGAAGTGTAACTACTATGTACCTGAGAGTCTTTTGAATGATTCATTTCCTTGATTCCACGCCTGGTTTAGTGACTAGGATGAAGAAAGAATTTCTCTATTTCTCATGATATGACATATCCTAACCCTGTCAAGCCTTTGTCAGTTCTCACCTTTCCTCATGCCAGGTCAGAATAACAGAATGGGTAAGGTTGGAAGGGACCAGAGAGGATCATCTGGTCCAACCTCCCTGCCCAAGCTGGGACATCCCTGAACATCGAACAGAATTGATCCAGACAGTTCTTGGATATCTGCAGTGAGGGAGACTCCACAACCTCTTTGGGTAGCCTGTTTGAGTGCTCAGCCACATGCACAGTCCTCTGACTTTATCACATCCTGAACACCTCTTCTATTGACAACTTACAAAAACAACATGACATCCTTCAGAAGAAAGTTTGCAGGTATAAAATGTTCTTTTTATTTATGTTCTTTCTCTTCAGCCAAGTTACTATGCTATTTTATCCTAGGAAAAATAGGGGATAGACATATTCTTTTGGCTTCCACCACCACCACCACTAGTGTAATGCAGTACAACAAGGAAGAAATAAACTCAGTGTGTTGAGTCTGGCTGAAGGCACAAAGAGTCCCTTTTCCAGCATCAAGTCTGTCTTGAGACCTCACAAAAGATGAAGAAAGGAAACAGGATTTGCTAAGTCCCTACCTTGGGAATGAAAGCTACCTTCCACAGCATGTGGAAAACTGGCAGAACTAATGATCTGACCAGATTGTGATTGCCACCAAGACAGAGCCGTTATTTCAAAGTGCTATCAGTAGCAAACACTACCGAAAATCCATTTTCTCCACTGTGGCAAATTCTTGGGTCCTCGGCAATAGCAATGGTATGGAAATCGTTAACTAAGGTGCTTGAAACAATGGCAATACGATTAATAACTCAGTCTCATCTGGGACAGAACAAAAGACAGAACAAGTTTCATCTGAGACAGAATGAATTTTTGAGTGCATGAGATCTTTCTATGTGATGGTACCAAAGAATCCATCCCAGAGTCCTGGCAGTATTAAGATGGGTGAATTTTAATTATTTAAATGAAACCAGTTTAATCTGGTTAAGTTCAGGTTTATAAATTTAGCCAACTTTTCCCAAAGTTTCCGTCTGACATTGTTATTCTATGCATATGTTATACTACAGCAATATCTAGGACCACTTGTCACTAGAAAATTAAATCCACAACTGCCTGTTTACCACCTGTGACTAGGGCAAGGAATGCACATATCTGGTTCCACATCAAGTGATCAAATATTTTATAGCTAATCAAGGACATGATGATTTTATAACATGAGCTTTCAGATTCCTTTTGCCTTCAGTAACAAAGGAATGACTTTTTTACTGTCCCAAGCCAATCATCTTGTTTTTCTGGTAAAATAAATTTGAAGAATTTATTACATAACTTGCAACTAAATACTGTTGATAACAAGATACAAATTTTCTGTGTTCACTTTTATTGTACCCATTTTTGATATGTCTTTTCAGCTTTTTGTTATGGGAAGAGAAAATAGTAGCTTAAAAACTATACAAAATGGAAATAAGCAGATGTATAAGTGCAGTCCTCTTGGCCATAAAATTCTATGGTTTTGTATATCATAATTTCTCTGTGAAGAGAAAACAACTCAACTTATTCACATAACCCTTGCAAAGGTTTTTAAATTGTGGTAAATGTGGAAAATGTATTTAAGCCAAAATTTCAAGTATGAATTCTTCGGATTCAGTCTGAATGCCAGAGTCCTGACCTTTAACACTTCCTAGACCAAAAGGGAAACTATAACAAATATGTGTCAAGAGGTGACGACTCTTCTCTCTGTCATCTTAAGGAACTTTGGAGTATCTGTGCCCTCCCAAGCACAAGTATTATTGCATCAATAACAAATGATGAAGCAAGCAAATCTTTAACTAATTAAGAATTAAGCTGTTTCATATTGTTCACCATTTGATTAGCTTCAATTTGGTGAATGCTATCAAGATCTTTCCTCATTTTTCTCATTTTGGAACTGATACCTCCAAAATAATCATAGAAACCTATTTTTGATCATCATAGCATCTACAAGTATGAGAATTACCAGTCATTCTGTTAAGAATAAAAAAAAAAATACATCTGCTTTCACTCTATAGTGCTATTAATGTAATGCAGATGACCAAATAAAGTACTTATACATATAACACAGCCTTGCCTGAACAAACTGGGGAGGAAATCTGTAAGAAAAGTCCACAAATGGCTTAAAAATGTGGAAGTCATGTCAGTTAGGAAATTTGTATAAATTAAATGCACATCTGAAATAGATAATGTCACCTTATTAGCTGGATATAGTATTTTCCTTTTTGAGGTGGTTATATGAAACTAGAGCAGTTTGCCATGCCTAAGAGTAATTCAAGTCCAGTGCTGGTTTTTTTTGGTTTTTTTTTTTTTCCTAGAAAAATGTCAAAGAGAGAAGAAAATGGTAAAAACCAGATCACTATTTTCTTTTTTACAACGTGACAGAAAGTGCAACAAAAGTACTGAAACACTAACGCAGGAAAGAATATAGTAAGTAGATGCTAATGGCCTTGAACTCAATTTTAACAAAGCTAGAGATAAGGATCTGCTGCAAGAACACAATGCTTATTGCAATGGAGGGAATCTATCAGAAAATGCAGAAAATCTGGAACATGGTGTCAAATCTTTACATTAAGACTACAAAAAAGCAGACAACAGATCAATAGGGCTCATAAGCACTTTGTTGATAAGTCCTAGAAATGAAATGATGTCTTCTCAGCTAAGCCTCAAGTCTATGAATATTTTACAAAAAAAATAGTCTTCCATTTTCCCTGGGTATAATGGAATCCAAAGAAATTTGCAAAGATGAATGACTCTATTTTGAAAAAATAACAGTTTGCTATCATAAACCACATTGCAACTAAACCTTGTAATTCATTAGAACATGACTACTAGTGGGAGAAGGGAAGAAACACAAAAAATGTCACTTTAGGAATGAAAGGGAGTTAAATAAGGAGAAAGTGTATAGAACATCTGTCAATCATGCAGTTACAAAACAGCAGTTCTACTGTACTTGAGTTTGGCTAGTCTTTCCCTTATGAGTGGTTAGCAACAAGAAACAAAGGTTGAGGTATTGTTGGCAAAGGATTAAAATCATATTCTGCTGTATTCAGAAATATATGTACATATTTTATCTTAGGAGTGATTCCACAATTCCCAGTGTTTATAAGTGTCCATCTATCATTTGTGAAGCAGAAGTTACATAGCAAGAAGCTTGTTTGCACTCAGCATAGATCATAAAACTGTAAAAATCTACTACAGACAAGACTTCATGAAAGATATATTTAAGGAATTCTATGAGGAACAGCAAGAATTCCAACATCACTCTCATATATGTGCATAACACAATAGGTAAGATTTTATATTAGAATTGCTGGTCATCTTAGATGCCATGCCTCATTTTCTTTAATAAATAAAATTACAGGTATAAAAAATGTAAAGAGAGATTCATAATGTTTACAGACTAATTAGATTCATTAAACTAGCGAAGAAGTTTAAAGATTATTAATGGATCATACGCAAACTCTTTTTAAGTACTACAGAAAAAATTACTGTCACTTTATGTCCTATTTTAATATCATTATCCCAACGCTTTTCATCAGTAAGAGCAAAAACACTGGAAATTATTCTTCCAAATGTAATTTAAAACTTCTTTCAGAACCACTAGGCAAAAAAAAAGGTCATTAATATCTTCAAAACAACTTGACACTTTTTCAAAGAGAAGACAAAAGATGTCCAAACTTGACAGTCGAATGTCATAAATGTTATCGGACACGTTGGTTGGAAGCTTTCATTGCTCCTTTCTTTGTATTGCAATGCCCCCTGCAGGTGCAACAGATCCTCTGTTTCTCCATAGTATTTTCTTTAGCCTTTTGAGGAAGCATCTCCTCTGATTACTCATGCTTTCTAAAACCCTTGCTAAATGTAAAATATTGTTTGAATCAGAGAAAAAAAAAAAAAACCACACCAAAAAAAAACAAAAAAAAAACCAAAAAACAAAGAAAAACCCAAACCCAAAATAACAAAACCAACTCATCATGTAGAAAACAGGAGATAAAGGAAAAAGAAAACCCCACTATTACCATTCCTACAGAAGTTACTTTGACAAATAGTGGATGCTCATCCCTCTTTGACAGGTTTCAGACAGGGATTATGGAGCAGAGAGTTGGAAAGATGAGGAGGCAACATGAATCTCTGACACTCGGGTGTGGGGCTGGTGCCCCTCTGGAGCAGCTACAGTGGAATCATTAGAGTGACTGCAGGCTCGTCCCAAGTGCACTGTTAAAACTAGGTAGTTTGAAGGATTTGTGGAAATTGTGCACAGACTAGAAGCTTGACTAAGGCAAAATGTCATAAAAAGAGAAAGCAAGGAGATTTCACGGTTGCTAGCAGGTAATATTTGATTGAATTAGTTAAGTGTCATGTTTCCCCACCATGTTAAATTCTTCAAGTATATTAAATAGAAGCTCCACAAAGTAAATACAACATATTGACAAGCAACAGGGCACAGCTGAAAAAGTTTCATCCTGGTAAGTCATATGTGTTGATTTGTTGCTTATAAACAGCTCAAGACAATGTTTCATTTCATTAGCTGAATGAGGAAAGATGATTAACTGTTTCTGTTTCTTTAAAAAGCAGCAAAAAAATACAGAGAAAAAATGCAGCACATCTGAGTGAAATTAGACTCCAGGCATCTATCCATTCTGACTGAAAATGCTAAAAATTAATCAAACACTCAAGAAGATGTTTCACTCCAGCTTTACAAACACAGAATATCAGGAGTGAGCAGCTAAAAGATAGCAAGTGGCATAAGAATGATCCTTGATCTGGTATGATAAAAGAGCACTGGCCTTTTGGAGTTTGTTAATTGTCTTAAAAATTAGAAATCTAGTTCCATATTAACATTTCCTTGGCTTAATTTATAATTATACAAATTTTTTTATTCAAAATAGAAAAGCAGTGAAAACTGAAACTTCAGTAAAGGTTATACACAGTTATATCCTTTCAGAAGATCCAATCATACAGTCCTGAGGTCCCAGGTTCAAGTGAACCACCTTTCTTTCCTTCCTTCTACTGCAGTCTTACACTCTATCATACCCAGATCAACTTCTGACATCAAAAATTTAAATAACTGCCATTATTTCTGCTCTTACATGACCTTCATATTAAGGGAGCATTATTTCAGATGCTTAGTAAGTGTTTCAACTTAATCTCAGTTCTGTTTTTCTTTCTGTAAATTTAAAATTTACAATGTCATAAAAGTTTTTCCATTCTACACATTAGAAATTAGGCAGGCAGAGGTTAATCACACAGAAAAAGGAAAATAGAATGGAGATATGCAAACCTGCAATCAAACTTATCCCAAGAACATTATCACACAGTTTGAACTATTCCAGAAGCAGGATAAAATGATAGAGGGTTATCTCATTTGAGGGTTTTTGTAACTCACAGATTGAGCAAAAAAAAAGATGCAAATTTCTTCATTTTGTACAACTCAAGATTACAAGACAAGAATTAATTACTTCTGGATTCACCAGATTGGAAAGCATAAATATCCAGAAACTGTCCAAATACAATCTGGTAATCTTAATTTAAAATGCAATGAATCATACTCCAAAGGATGATAAGCAAAACCTTTTTCTAGCAAAAATGCCAAAAAAGTTCTAAGATTACTTTTAGTAAAAAAGGTAATGTACAAAAAAAAGACATAGTTGCATAGTTGCAAGAATGGCACAGATTTTTGCTGTAAAAAACTTAACCTTTTCACAGTGCAAAGCCTGTATGGCCACATGGTTAATTTACAGCGTTTCACTGACAACTCTCACTACAGAAAACTCTAGTTGCATACATATTATATGAACATGGGACTGTCATAATGAAAGCCACTCAAACTAGTGAATGTGCCAGACACACAGAGGAAGACAACTATGAAATTGTAAATAAACAATCTTTTTAGATGGTCTGACTCCTATCAAAACACCAGTCAGGGTATACATATACTTTGATGCCAAAACTTACCAGGAGCTATCTAAAACATTTAAAAGCTATTATATAAAAGAGTAAATTGCATTGAAAGTACTACATTTTAAAGAGTGCTCTTAAGGAGAGAAATATTTTTAGTTTGATTTCACCTGTAAGAATTCCTGCACTCTGAAATTATTCTATTGTTCCCAAAGTGCTCTCGTCTTCCCTCAGCTTTACAGAAGTGACAAGCCTTGTATGAGAACAGTCTGGGCTGAGAAGTGAAAAGTCCTAGCTCACAGGCAGAGCTCATTGCTCCTGCTTAGGATTCCAAACAAGCAGTCAGAAACTTGTCATTCGATGGCAGCTCCTGCTGCTTGCTGCCATATGTAACCTGGATTTAGGAAGTCTTGACCCTGTCCCCGCCCTACAGTGGAAAACACTGTGATATTCCTTATGCATTGTCTATCAAGCTGCTGCAAAGGCTCCTGAGGATACACAGCAAGAAATTATAGTCAGATAGCATTGACATACAAAGAAACCAGAATTTTTCAGACAATTCTTTTTTATCTACAGGAGTAAAATCATTCAAATGACGAGTTCCTTAAAAAAAAAAAATTCAGGACGGCTTTTCTGGTAGTATAGAGTGGACTCCCACCAAGTGACTTCATATTTAGATAATGGTCTTCATTCTAAACCCAGCTCTATTCTGCTCTGGAACAGATTTCAATTCAGATGAGCTTTTCATCACTTAGCTATTTCAGGATAGGTATATTTCCACAGTTTCTGTTGGAGCAGACTATTTAAATATCTACTGAACTGAATTTGCATATCAAATTCACATGAAGGAAATGAAAAATAATATGACAAAACATGAATTTTCATGTCAAAAATTCACATCCTAGAGATATATTTAAAACAATATCAAAGCAACATAATTCATGGAAGCAGAATGCACTTTTATCCTTTTCAAAAAATTCTGATTTAAACTTTTGTATCTTCATTATCCCTATATTCTCCAGCAGGAAGCTTCCCACTTGTTTCAGGATATACTAATTCAGGCAGAAAACTGGATAACATTTTCTCAAAATCCCTGCCTAAAAATCTTGATCCCCTGGTAGACAGAATTACTAAAATAATCACTTAGTTCACCTTTATCTCTCAGGAAAATTCAGTGAAATCTGTCACAAAATATTACTACACCAAAGATATTTCAGTGGCAGATTCAATTTTCGATTTTTTCAGACGTAAAGTAGTTTAAACTAAACATTACTAAACTGTTGATATTTCACTTTTTTTTTTTTATTTGTCTGGCTTCAGTAGCACACTAAATTGCTTTGAGTCTGGTAATAGTTATTGTCTTGAAGTCACGGTTGGGAAGCATAGGACATACACAAATCATTCAGCACATGAACTTCAGGCAGGTTGCTTTGAAGGACTGAAATGTCAAATCTTCTTTGCCCCTTTTTTAAACTACTTTTTTTTTTGCATAACTTTATTGTATTTATGCACGTGTCTATTACTAAAACATCAACCATGTCAATTACTTCAAGTAATTCAACCAGATAATTACATTAAAAGCGCAGTCATTCTGTGAGACTGGCGGTAGATTCCTAAGAAAGGAAAGGTCATGCATACTCATCATATTTATGGCTTCACTCTACCATAGAGTACAAATCAAATCTGATCTTTATGTACTACAGTAATGTAAAAAAAGCTTCAGTTAACAAGTTTTTGTCTTATGCAAATGTTGTTCAATATCTTTTAATGATACTGACAATTAACTATACAATAAAGTCCTTTACTCATTTTATGGTGATAGAGATGATATTAGCTAGTAAAGTTAAAATATAAAAGCATAAATTATGAAGTGAAATATAGAGCTGAAGGAACACAGCAGAATTCAGAACAGACAATTCTGATATTTAAAAAAAATTATCCAATACCATACATGCCAAAACAGATAAAAGTATTAATTGGAAATGAGATTTTATCTTCTCTTCCCTTCTGTCTATATAAACTCTTATTCAGTTGCTCAAAGCCCTTTTCTATTACCCTGCTCAGTAATTTTTCTCTTGTCTTGCGCTGAACTTGCCAAAATTTCCTGTGAATGTGTTATTTTTAGATAAAAAGTATTTTGACATAGTAAATCAACAAACAGCTTTCCTCTTGTAGTCTCATGCTGTCTCTAACAGAAAAGGAGACATTTCAGTTAAATGTCAATGGCAATGTAATTAATAGTATCTGCAGGTAGCAGAAAGAGATTATGTGCTCTTGAGGTGTGTTACATGGTGAAAGAGTGGACAAGTGCCATCAGTTGCTAAAAACCATTTGTGAGCTTTGCGAGGCTCTGTGGACTCATCACATACTGCCAAACGGAAATCCAAACCTGAAGGGAAGCTATCCCCATGGAGGAGATAATACAGGTCATAGGAAGCCCAAAAATCTCCCCCCAAAAAGCAAAGCATTCATTTATGTCCTTACTAAGGAGTCTGTCTTTTACCTCAATTACTTTATTTTTCAATTTTTTCAAAGATCAAATTTCTGTCTAAGTACAGGAATCAAAGCCTTATCTGTTCTTTTTACTTTTTTATGCATAGAAATAGAAAACAAATATGAAAATGCTTTAATCTGCCTTGAGAGCTCTATTTTAATATCCAAACATTTTTTTACATCTACAAACTCAGCCATGACCTTTTTGATTCTGAATCAGTAGCTTCAAAGAATTAATGAGGCCTAACTAATTCACTTCATATTCACACCATTAGTTTATTTAGATTAATTTTCTTTACTGTTCCTATGTGGACAAAAGCTTAACAAAGACTAATAAATTGATAGAAGGCATATTACAAAAAATGAACTGAGTGATGATTTTCTTAGTGAGTCACTGGAAGACAAATGTTGTTACAAACAGCATTACTTTTAGAAACATCTCATACTAAATGTACTGGATGTATGGGAAATATTTATATAAAGATATGATGTAAGCACAATTATAATCATTGCCACTGTACACACTTTTAATAGTTTTAACATCTAAAATATAAAGAAGGTAAGATAAAGCAATGGAAAGGTGAGATAAAAGCTCAAAAGAGAAGAAATGGCAAGAAGATTAAAAAAATAGAATAAAAATATCATCTCCTGATAACTGAATATACAACACATAATGCAATACAGGGAAGTCATCAATAGCATAAAAATTTTGAAATCTTTATCAAGCCACATAAAAATTATTTTTATAAAGTTAGTATAGGACTGCGGGGGAAAAAAAATCATAGGGAATCACGCAAAAACGCAGCAACTTATCAATATCCTGAAGCTGAATTATTAGGGACTGTGAAAGATGAAAAAAACCTTAACTGCTTGTATATCAGACTGGAACTTGGAAAGAAATGGTAGCCTACACATCAACATTGATGATTAAGTCCTCCCACTGTTTACAACACAGTGCTCTCATTCTTGCGCTGAACCTCAGTAGCTTGTATTTAACAGAAGAAACAAGAAACCAACATCTCCAAAAGGATTTTCAGAGGAACAAAATCAGAGAATCATAGAATGGTTTGGGTTGCAAGAGACCTTCAAGACCATCTAGTTCCAACTCCTCTACCCTAGGCAGGAACAGCTTCCACTAGACCACCTTGCTCAGAGCCCCATCCAAACTGTCCTTGAATGCTCCCAGGGATGGAGCACCCACATTTTTTGGGCAACCTCTTCATGGGCATGGCAGATGTGAACCTGAACACAGGCATCCACAAAGGCTGCGACAAGAGGAAAAAGATGAAATGCAAAAGTAGTCGCTTTAAATGATGTGTTAGGAAATGAAATGAGACAAATTGTGAGCAGATGGAGTGATTTAAAAGCACTGAGCCATTTCCCTTCCATAGTGTCCATTTTCTGACCGAGTTTTCTATTGAATGGATGGTTTCAGGTTTTGCTCTCTGGCTTCCAGACAGTAATTCATCTCACCTCAGAATTTCAAGCGATGGCAGACTCAGCATTTGGCAGCCAAGTGAGTCTACACCATTGCCAGGACAGAGGCTCCTTTTGCAAAACTTCAATCATTTACCTCTGAGGTGGTCCTCCCAAACCTTCCTCAATGTCAATAAAGAAAAATAAGCATTTTCAGAAAATGATGCATCTAACATATTTCAAAAGTGTACTTGATGTTGAAATTAATTCCTTTCCAAAAGTGCCTATTTCTCTTCACTGACCAGTGAAGAAGCTTAGAATGACTAACTCAAATACTCATGTCTAGACTGTATCCCACGCCTGCATTCCTTTGACAAATCCCACCCAAGATGTCAAACACTGAGAGAGAAAATATCAAACTGTCTAGTCATAGAAGAAGAAACAAGGAAAAAAAATATTGTTGGGCATTTATTGAACTATATGGACATTTACAGAAGATAACTCTTAATATGAAGTAACATACATTATTGGGAGGCAAAATAACCCTTTATTTAATGCAGACCCACTACCCTTGCTGTGATTGTTCCCAATTTCATTAAATATTCCCATGTTGTGTTCAATATGTCATAAGATTACTAGGAAATTCCTAAAGACAATTTTCAACATATGACAAAAATCTGCTTTACATTTGTTTTATAATATATATTTATATGTGATATATATTATATAATATAATATATATATAGTTTTTGAATTCCCTGGAGACTTTTAATTGTTATTTTCCCCAAATGAAACCCTTGGCAATTCTGAACCTTGTTTTGTTTTGTGGTTTCCTTTGTTTGCTTGTTTTTTAGACAGTATGATTGAGTTTCTGCTTGACTTCTTGGCCAGATCAAGCATCACCAGTCTCCCCCCAAAGCCATCTGGTTTTTATCTGGAAGCACCTTTTTTCTTTTGAGTTCACTTTTTTTTTTGGCTACAATTACCATATTTGCTTTATCTGTCAACTTTTATGTCCTGTAATCATTCCTCTTTGGGTCTCTGTTCGGATAACTTAGCCAAGCACAAAGTGATTCTGTGATCAGGATATGCCCTGCTTATTAGTATAAAAATTATTGGTTATCATACCCAAATGATCACTACTATGTTAGGAATTAATGTGCTCACCACGTTCTATAAGACATAAGCAGTCTCTGCTAGCCGGGCAGACAACAGGAAGGAGAAAGCACAGCTCCTACAGCTCTCTGGAGTACAGCCACAGTCACGCCTCCCTCTGACACCCTGTTTTTGTTTGATGATTTTATACTTCCCCATGTCGGAGCTTTCCCTTGTCTTACACCATCCATAATTTCAGCTTTCTCATCTCACATGAACCTCCTCCTCAGACTTTCTGACAGCTTTTTTTTTCCTCCCCTGCAACTTAGCATTTTCCCCAGAATTCTGAGCCTTTGGCAATGGGCCTGGTATCCTCAGGCACAGATATTTGCATGGACTTCTAGAGAGAGGGAGTCACACTCTTTTGTTAGTACTGAGATGACTGTGACAGGGGACATAAGTAAATTAATTCATTTTCAGTGTTACTGACAGAGACATGGTAGTCACTTCACTGACCAACTTAATTGTGCTGACCAATTTATAACAAAGCTCAAGGGCTGTTACCACAAGCTCCTTTTGCTCCTGGAGCTGTTTTGGGAAATGATTTCACACACACTTTTAAATGCTGTGTTCCTTTACAGTAAGGGTGCTCCAAAATACCTGTTCTGACAAACATCATGTTGTAAATCCATTTAAACATTTATGTAACTCATGTAAGCTTTCTTTGGTGTACTTTATTCTTAAAAAATGTCAGAGTATTACAAAGAAATACTACAGGAGCAAAGAATGAAAGACATATATCATATTATCAAAAAGGTTGAATATGGATAAATTTATCTAAACAGGAACATGCAGCAGATGAAATAAGCTTTGATACTTGAACGATAAGGGTCTGATTATGTCCAGCTATGGGAAAGATAATGGACTGAGCTGAGAAGCCAAAGAATCACAGAATCAGTCAGGCTGGAAAAGGCTTTTGAGACATTGAGTCCAACCTGTGACTGAACACCACAGTGTCAACTAGACTATGGCACTGAGTGTCACCCTTTTCTCCAGGCTAAACAACCTCAACTCTCAGCCTCCTAGGACACGCACTCCACATCCCTCACCAGTTTCACTGCCCTCCTCTGGACATGCTCCAGCACCTCAATGACCTTAAGAAGTCTTAAGGCCAAAGGGGACATGAGCGTTTCTCTTTTATGGACATAAACTAAAATACAGGAAGTTCCACCTCAACTTGAGAAAGAACTTCTTTACACTGAGAGTGGCTGAGCACAGGAAGGGGCTGCCCAGGATGGTTCTGGAGTCTCCCTCTCTCAAGATATTCAAAACTCACCAGGATGCATTCCTGTGTCACTTGTTTCAGGCAAATCTGCCTTGGCAAGGGGATAGGACAAGATGATCTCCAGAGGTTCCTTGCAACCCAGGGATTCTGTGAGAGCTGCTACATTTGAGACACCATCTCATTTGCTATTCTTGGCAATGACTTGCTGCGTTTACACTTGTTACTACCCCAGATTACAGGTTTAATTCTCACCAACTCAGAAAGCTTCACCTACATCACTCATTTTCCAATTCATTAATATATCAGACACAGAACAGAAGGAACAAGAGGCTAAGAGTCCACATCTAAAACAGTAAGAAGGGTGTTCCTGACATTTTTGACTTGCCACAGATGTCAACCAAGTATTAATTTAGATGCAAGTTGGTCTTAATGATAGTACTGACAACTAAAAATTAGAACTCTGGCTATAATTAAGGCAAGACTTTCCCAGGGCTCTGTTTTGTAACTATTGCACTTTAGCAGTTGAAAGGATGGCTAAACTCTGAATAGACCTTGCAGACAACAGAGGGTGCCAAGGTTCCACCAACACAGCTGCACCTCCTGTCCCAAATCCACCCCAGCATCTATCAAATACTAGAAAAAACCAAAGATGCCACGGGTGAAGAAGACTAATCCGTGTGATATCTAACACAGTTTTTGTATTTTTCACAAATTCAGTTTTAACCCCAGTCAGATTCCAGATTCACACATCCATAGGTCTGTCCTACAGACATGTTTGCCCTCCCTCCTCCACTGCTGGCTGCCGTTTGCTCTTTCTTTTGCCTGACAGGACGGTGACTGCACTCATCTTAGTGAAACGCAAACACTCACAAAAAAAAAAAAAAAAAAAAACAACAAAAAAACAAAAAAAAAAACCAAACAAAAAAAAAACCAACAACACAAAAAAAAAACAGAACCAAAAAAGAAACAACAAAAACCCAAACAAACAAAAAGCGGGGCTGAATTTAATCTTTATTGCCCTCAGGCCATCCAGTCAGCAACAGGCCGCTCTTAGGCGGGGCGCGGCACAAGGGCGGTGCTGGGGGTGCGGACACCCGCCCACACGACACAGCGACAGTCCCGGAGGGGCCCGGACCGTCCCGGAGGGGCCCGGACCGTCCCGGAGGGGCCCGGACCGTCCCGCCGGCCCGCCCAGCGCCGCCGGCCCAGAGGCGAAGGCGGGCGATCCCGCCCCAGCGGCTTTAGGCCCGGGGCGCCGCCGGGCCCGCGTGCGCAGGCGCGGGGGCCGGGTCAGGGCCGGCTGGTACGCCACCCCCACCGCGACCTCCCCGTCAACTCCCGCGATCTCCCTGTCCCGACTGCGATCCGCCGCTGCCGGGGACATGGGGCTGAGGCCGGCACGGTGCCGCCCCTGCCTCGCGTAGGCCGCGTTAGCCCCCCGGGAGGCCTGCGGCGGGGGAGTCAGCGGACATCGGGACGGAGCTGAGGTGACTGACCTCTGAAAGGCCGTGTCCCGCGTAGGAATTGTCCGCCTGCTGTAAGTGTCCTGGTTTAGAAGGCGCAGTGACTGCACTTTGTCACTGTGTGCCCCGCGGCTGTCACTTCACGTTCTGTGTTTATTACCTTTAAAAAACTTGTCTCGCCATTTCGTCTCTGTTTTGCTTGTATGTGTTGGTTGTTTGCTAAGCAAAAGAGGTAGGAAAAATCCAATTGCACTCTAGGCCTGGTCTCCTGGCTCACGAGATGAAACAGAAAACTTTTAACTCACTTATTTGGATAGGATTAGGTTGAAGCTTGGCAGTGTTCCGCTGAGACCTCGCCGGCCCACGGTCACACTTGGGGTTGTTTGTGGTGGTGGTCAGACAGGAACCTGCTTTTCCAGCACAATTCCATACGTTCTTCTTTATGGTCAAGGTGTAAACCAGGCTTACACGGGTGTGTGAGTAACTCCTGTGCTATCCTTGTAGCATAGCCGATTACAAGATTTGCCGTGTTCCAGCAGCATGCTGGAGTGTCTCCTGCTGGGATCTTGACATCAGCACTTCGTTTTAGCGAGCAGGTTGTTTGAAGTTGCTGGATCATTGCATCCACAATTTTCAGCTGAGGTAGAAGAAGGGGTGTATTCACATTGTTAATCTTAAGGGAGAGTTTGTTCGCTTAGGGTTCTGCCTTATGAAGCGTTTTAGTCCTTTCTGTCTCTGAAATGAATAATTGACTTTATGGTCAGTGGTGAACAAAAGTGTGCCAGATGGGAGCTGTCGAGAGGGAGAGAGAGAGAGAGGAGATAGTGATCAAAACCGTTTCATTGTCGAATGAATCAGCTGTTAATGCCCTCTGTGTTTTAAGTGATCTGGGTACGAGAAGGGCCTTGTTACAGTATCAGGGCCTTGATGTGCAAATAACCTTTCAACCGCTCTTTTTTCTTTTCCTAATGTCTTTTGAATAGGTTATGCTTAAAAGACAGTTTCTGCCGTGTGCTTTTATGGTGTCCTAACCCACCTATTTATTGATGCTTCCTTTGTAACTTCATGGTAAAACCGCTTCTGAGAATATAAGTTTGGTTACCACATCGTCTGGATCCAGAGATCACTTTTAATAAAATGTGGACTGCCAAAAGGCTTTGCAGTGCACAGATACTGTTGCTGAAGTTGAAAGAAGGCTGGCTGTGTAGTTGTGTGTTTCCCAAAACTCATCAGCGCCAGATTGGAATGCCAAACTATTGCACTGTAAGAGAGCCACATAACAGAGTTAAATTAGAGGTAAGTATTTTTGTGATGCTTTGTCGATATAAGTGATACAGTGATACATAGGTGATAAAATAATTTATTTTAGACTCTATGGAGCTAAGCTTTTGATTTTGCAGCATTATTTGTGAATTTAAGATACCTTCAGTTTATCAAGGTGAAGGGGCAGGCAGCAATAAGAGCTGGACTACCAGTGTTTCAGAGTGAAATTTTGAGTCTTACAGTTCTCAGCTGGGGAGAAATGTCAATTTTCTTCAAACTGTATTTCAGATAGTAGCGCATGATAACTAATAGACTGATTAGTTACAGTGACAGTTTACAGAAAATTCTGGAAAATTACTTACAGATGCAATGTTGTGCAATAGAGGGTGGAGGGGAAATGAACTGGTAAGGGAGGATAAAAACATAAACGTTTTGTTATAAAAAAATCTGTAGACATAAAAAAAAAAGTTGGAAAAGACACAAAATTAAAGCCTGTTTTAATTTATGGACACTGGCATATCCAAATGGCAGTGTTTTTCAATATCTAGTTGAATTTATTTTTAAAAGAAAATTTGCTGCAAGTGTAAGTAGTGGAACATTGAGGTTTGAACTAGTTTAGTGGGGTCTAAGCAATTGAGAAATTTATCTAGATGGCTCTTACAACTATTTTGATTGACTTTATTAATCTGTTTATTTTTAAGTAGTGCCACTTTATATTTACTGTTGGTTCTCTTTTTAATAATCGTATCTGGCTCTGTGATTGCAGGTGTCCGAGGTAAATGATAAACAATCAGTGGTTGATAGAAAAATGGCTACTAGTGCAGAGGAAACCAAAATAGCTGTTGAAAAAGGACCCAGTGGAGTATGTGATGGACGCCAACATTCATTAGAAGGTATTGAATCTTTTGACACCCTCTTCACAAGAAGTCAGCCTTCCCTGCCCTCAGTTGACATCTTGTCTTAAGGATCCAGATGATCTAAGATCTTAATTTGAAAGTTTTATATTATGTGATGTGTTTCTTTTTAATTTTATGGAGACTATATGCAATTGCTGCAGTTTGCAAAAACTCGTGTTTTTCTTAAGGTTCTTAATGGCTGGTTAGATTATGTACTTTCTATTTTATTTTTTTCCTTCAACTTCATTTAACTCTTATATTCACTGAAGGCTATGAATTGTTATGCACTATTTCTTCCTGTTAAAAATGTGAAAAACCAAATATTTCTGTGTCAGTGGTGATTTTTGATTCAGCTAAATTAGTCATTACACTTATGACCTTTATTTTAGCAGTGCTGCTGAGCTAAACAGTTCTTTCTGTGACTTGGTGTGTTTTGTCATACTTTCCTGGTAACTAACCCTCAGATATGCTGTGACACATCATACATTTTAGCTCCTGTGCTTCAGGGTGCTTGGTCATTTGCATTCTATGTATATTTAGATTTTGTTTGTAAAGGTGTTTGTGCTCAGTTGCTTTGGGCATTTTCAGCTTTTGTTTACATGGGGGATGACAGGGAGGTAGTTATGACAGGTTAAGACACTGGGATGGTACAATGTTTATGTAATTACATTGCTCAGGAAACAGCCCTATGAGAAATTGTTGTGCTATTTCTTGCACGTGACAATCAGAAAGCTGGTACTGTCCTGAAAAAGCTGTATGGTACCATACCATAATTCTTCTGTACAGCCTTGTCCCCTTGCGTACATTCCCTTGAAGGTTTGCATTACAAAATGGATGAGTTACTGCTGAGTAAACAGAAATGCCCCACCACCCAGTACATTTTTAATCACCAGAGAGGATTATTTTTCACCCGGAGATTGGTAATCTTTTAGAGAGAACTCCTAGGTTTATATTTATTTGTGAATGCTTCTGCATTATCTGTGAAATAATTAAATTGAACAGCCCCAGTGTTCTTCTTGTACATATCTTTTCTTATGCTTCTGTTTTTTTCTCTTGTAGACAACAGAATCATTTCTATCCCCTTAGCCAGTTGAAATCTTTTATATTTGGAATTTTGCCCGTCATGTAAGATGGCAACATTTTCCAGAAAAAGAGGTTTAAAAGTGTTTGCTATGTCCTGTTTATGTCCTATCTCTACAGTATGTGAATCTTTTAAGGTTCATTGAAATGTTTTCATAAAACATGCCAATATGACAAGTTTGTGTTATTATAATATCCTTAATAGAGTCACAATTTGTGCTCAAGTCTCTTTGTTCTGAAGTCTTGTGAAACAGGTATGTTACACCATTTCTAAGATAGCAAGTTTCTGCTCTCTGCTCAGGCTGCTGAAAGAAGTGGTTTGTGTCCACATATGACTGTGCCCTATTTCTGTTACTCTGTAAGAAATCGTCCTGGAAAGTAATAATGTAAACTTAATTAAATTTATCTCTGTTTCCTCTTTGGAGTTTTTATAACCCTACTATTCTTTTTTGATCAAAAGGGCAGGGATCTACCAGATCATCAAAGCAAAAGACATTTTTGAATCATACTCTCTCTGAAATACACCATTATAACTTGCAAATCAAGTGATGCCATGGCATATATGCAAGAATCAAAAGAAATGGGAAAATTTGTATTCTTATAAAAGTGAGTGTCTTAGTTTCCTGTTTCTTGACTTTCTGACTTTTACAGGACATTCATCTAATGAATGCTTTCTTATATTTTCCTCTTCTTTGGAGATTTCTTTGCAAAATGAAACAACATTGCTTGACTGCATCTGTGAAGCAAGTAGTTCCTTATAGAACTATGATTCTTATTTATCTGTCTCATCTTTGTCATCTGTGCTCTCTGTAGGTTAAGTGCTTTGTTACAGAAGCATTGAAGAGGCCTCAGTTCCACCCACTTTCCTGCAGGTGGATGCATAGTACTGATTGAAGATGTTAATTTTGTTTCTTCTCAGTAATGATGAATATTTGCAATACTCTACTGATTTTAATATTCCAAACAAATGAAAGAAGACCTGGTTGTTCCACCCAGCAACAGACAGGCTAGCTATCCCACAGGAGCTAAGCATTACAAGATTTTCAAGTTAACAACTGGATAAAAGCCCTAAGCAACTAAATTTGATCTGATATCTGACCCTGTTTTGAGCATGAGATGGTTGGGCAAGAGGCCACCTGAATAATTCGATGATTCAGTGATTTTGCTTTCTCATTATTTACTCACTTAGAGGGTTGTTAGATGTATTTGCATACCCCATTTCTCCGTCACACAGCCAGATGTAACCACTGGTACATTTGAGCATGAATGTCTTCTGCCAATTAACATTTGTCCTGAGGAATTTTTAAATTTCATGAGTGTGTGAGAAATACATAATGTATACCTGGGAATTGGTCCTAATTAAAAGAAATGTAGTGCCTGGATAGCACAGCCATATAATTGCTATTCTTAATTTGAGGTTGTCTGGGGGAATCTGCAAAACGCTATTGTATTGCATGCCATACAAATCCAGTGGGTCAAGTACTCCAGTTCACTTAAAAAAATATTACCTTCTTTTTAGGTTTTATTAATTTAATCTTTTTGGATTTGCAATCAGTCTACTTTTCACAGAGAATGAGACTAGCAACATTCTTGAGCAGTATTCCTTGACTTGAAATCGTAGTGCTGTTTTTTTCTTGTGTATTTGTCTCTCACCGAGTCCTTTTTTCAGTCAAGTAACTGATGTGAATACTCATTCAATAATCTCTGTCTCTTGGGTAGCGAAATGAAGGAGGCAGAGATGTGTGAGATCTTAGTATTAAGAAATTAACTCACATGAAAGAGTGAATGCCACGTATCCAGACACTCGAAGAGAATAGCGGTTACTCCCAGTAACTGATAATTAGGTAGGACTAAAGCTCATTTAAGAAACTACAGTTTCCTGATGAAGGCAGCTAAGAGGAGGCATGATTATCTGACTGTAGACAGATGTGTTCGGTAGTTTTTGATCTGAGATTCAAATAGTTTCTTCAGTTCACATAACCTCCTTTTCTGTTCTCAATTTAGAAAAAATATACCAGCCATTTCTTTATACAGTGAATTGTGATTTTCTTCCACATTTATAGGGAATTTTTCTTTTTAAAAAAAAACATTTTAATCTAGGTTTTTACTGCAATTATACTTTAGACACTCTTTCTGGTTTTCAGATTTTTTTTCTTTTTGTTTGTGAATGTTTAATCATTTTCCATCAGGGAGCGATACCTTTTGGAGTATGAGCCTTGTAAAAGGTTTAGATGTGTATATATATGTACATAAGCAGCCCTATACTTACCTTCATTTCCATAACCTTATTATCATACACTTGTATTTCTCAGTTACATTTCATAGGTCTCTTAGATGTAATTCTTTGGGTGAACTCAGCTATGTAAAAGTAATCCTGATTTCATATAATGTTTCATGTTAGTGGTGTCTTGATCTTGAGATCTATTTTGGACAGAAATGAGAGTTGGTTCTTCCATTCCTGTGTAAGAATGCAGTTGCTTTAACCGGTTTCGCCTTCTTGTCAAAGTGGTCTGTGCTACAAATGGATCTTTGCTCCTGATTTGTAGAAGGTGTAGAGACAGCTGCAGTAGCTGATTAAACTCCCAAGAGTTTGACTATCCTGAAAGGAAGCACATTGTGACATCATACTTCAGTCTGTTTTAGTTTTCTTCACTCCGTCCTTCCTTCCTTCCCTCCCTCCTTCCTTCCTTCCCTTCCTCCCTGCCTCAGTTAAACAGCAAACCTGGTTAGATCATTAGGTCTGAATTTAATCATACTGTGGGTGCAGCAGTTGGGTTTACAATATCTTCTTATCTAGTGGTTTTGAAAGCTGTTTCTTACTCTCATCTTTCCTGCTCTTCCCATTTCAGACATGAAGAGGTATCTTTAACAAAAATATGTTGCTGTACATTTTTGCCTTTCTTCATCAGGACTGATACAACAGTTTCTGTCTTTTATTCCCATTCATATTGAGATGTACCCAAGTATAATATGGGGTTATTTTTAATTAAATACTAAGATAATGTGCACAATACGTCTTACATCTGTACAATATAATCGGTGGAATACCTTGCTTTCATTATGTAGTTATTTGTAGAAATAGAAGAGCTAATAAAATATACAGCATTCTATTTTATTTATTAACTATGCCTAATAATCTGAACTTATGCTTCCCATTTGTGAGGGGTTTTTTTTGTTAATTTAAAATTCTACCCTAGACACCTTCAGGGTGTGTGTGTCTCTATACATTTAGTGCTTTATGTTTTAGTTTGAGGTTTTTAATTCCTTCTTATTTTAATAGTAGCAACAATATATATTTTGTGGTTTTCTTTTTTAGACTAGTAATTGCCTTAAAAATGTGGCTGTCAGAAAAAAATTCCTCTCTTTGAGAATTATGATGGATCCGAGGGCTCTGCCTGTGTAAGGGGAATGTGATCATAGACTTATAGAACGCCCTGGGTTGCAGGATTCCTTAACAATTGTCTAGTTCCAAGCCCTGTGCCACTTCCCACTGTCCCAGGATGCTCAGAGCTCCATCCAACCTGGCTTTGAACACTTCCAGAGATGGGACATCCACAGCTTCTGTGGGCAACCTGTTCCAGTCTCACCACCCTCACAGTAAAGAATTTTTTTCTAATATCCAGTCTAAATTTTCTCTCAGCTTGATTCCATTCTACCAGTCCTATCACTGCATGATGAGACAGTAGCCAGCAGTTTTATAATTGATTTGATTTTTTTTATAAAGGTGGCTAACAGTGTTTGTTCTCCAAAGGTATTCTTTTATCACTTTTGAGTAGCTACTCTTTGTTTGCATTTCTTTGACAAATTAGATGAAAATGTGTAGTTACGTTGTATATAAAGGTATATATTTTTTATTAATTTAAAATGGGATTTGTGCTAACGATCATTTTAGGGTTATTCTAAGTTTTGGAGTTACTAAACTAACTGCTGATCGTTTGATGTCTTTAGTAACCAAAAGCTTTGACTGTTCTCAAATAATCTGCTTTTTGTTATATAGATAGGGTATGTTATGTTTTCTTTGCCAAAAGAATAGATGTTTATTGTGAGACAAAATTTTTCTGACTGACTCACTATTTCCGCAGCCCAAATGAAACACATCAACCTGTCGTTTGCAGCTTGTGGCTTTCTGGGCATTTACCACTTGGGGGCAGCAGCTGCTTTCCACAGGCATGGTAAGAAGTTACTGAGAAATGTGAAAGCTTTTGCGGGAGCTTCTGCGGGATCTCTGGCTGCCGTTGTCTTGTTAGCAGTGCCAGAAAATATAGAGGTAAATTAATAAACTCTTAGGTATAGGCCATGATATTTTTGAAAGGACATTTTTTTCTTTTTTTATAAATAATCATCTTCCATTAAGTTTACTAAAATACTTGTTTCTTGTTCTTTTCTCTTGTTACTTGCTTGGATCAGGACTCTTGCATTGTGTTTTCATTAAAAATGTTTATGAGCAAAAATGTTTATGATAAAAATATTTTATATGAACTTTATATTTTAAGCTATATGATTACAAATCTCATGTGTGTAAATGTTGAAATGTAGGCAACCAAGTATACTTTAATATACCATAATGTGTATTTATTTAATTATATGTATATTTATTTAATGATGGTACATTACAAAATGAAACATTGTTCTCTTGGCTAGAAATAGGCTTTGTCACGCAAGTGCATAGCACCATCTTTTCAGCCTTTACTGAAAGGAGATGAGAATGGTAGATGGGAGTGTGTCTTCATAAACACTCAGACCTGCTCAGATTATTTTCTTGCTGCTTGGGCTTCATTGAGCAGAGTTAAAGACTTTTGCATCTCCTTTAGACTCAGTGCAGCCCGTACCTTAACAGCACCCAATAAGATCAAGCCCCTCAGCATTCTGTTGTGACTGGTGTCTGGGCTGTTTCGTGTCCAGAAATGCCACTCCTTTCCCACCATGTATATGGTGTCATGCAGAGACACCAGATTATATTCAATGACCTCAATGTTACAGGAGAGAATTAAGGGTGTTTTTCGTGTCTGTTTGCATGATTTTCCCCACAGGTTAAGACTGCCTTGCTCTCCTGAAGTGCCTGTAGTGAGTTTGCCTTAATAAATCTAGAGTAGCAGGCATTGCTAAAATGTTAGTATTTCTTTAATATTTTTGATTTTTGTCAGGAAAAACAGGCTGTTAGATTTTTGATCTAAGTTACACTTATGTTTCAGTCCAGTAAGCATTTGATAAAATTTTCTAGGCCTTGCTTATTTCACTTCATTTGACTCAAATAATAGTCCCAGGCAAACCCCACTTTGACACCGATCTTTCTGTTTGTTTGTTTATTGGTTGTTTCTGGTGGAATATGAACTCAGCTTGCAGCATTAACTATACTGTTGCTTTCAGCATTAGCTTTGTCCCTTGGCTTCTTTCCCCCATCCCACTCCCCTGGGAGCATTCTTTATATGACTTGGCATTAGGCACCTTTCACTCTGTTGTGGAGAGAACCTCATTGTATTCTGTGCAGGCATTACTCCCTTTCTGCCACCTCTGACTGGTAGTTCAGTTTCAAGTTTGCCTGGTATAATGTGTACCTCTGACTTTAATTTCCTCTGTGGTGAGCACGGCAGCCCTTTGTTAGCCCAAGGAGATTTTTCTGCTTATTGCTGGCTCTGGGTATGAGCACTTGTTCCTAGCCTGGTCCAACTTACAAAGATCTTTCTAAGTAAAAATATTACAACAGTTTTTAGTTTTTGTTTGTGGAAGCTAAGTCTGTATTACATTGAGTCTAATGTATTTTTCCTTAAAAATTTGTCATTTTACTGCAAACTGAAGAAAGTTTCATGAACTTTCTAGTAATTTTCACTTTTTATGTACTTTTTATTCTGTTAGGTTGTTTAATTGGAAAATTGAGACTTCTTTTATTAGTGGGAATATTTTTTTTCTAATTCTCATGGAATTTAGGTAAAGGCAATGTTCTGTACTGAATAGAATTAACTTTTCAGATCAGATGATTATGTTATTATCTTTACTACATGTCTAGCTTGAAATATTTTATATCCAAAAATACAGCTGTTACTCAGTTAATTATTTTTTTCTTTTTTTTCCCACCTCTCTCCAGAGATGTCAGTGTTAGGCAAGCCATAATTAGGATTTTCTGCATCTCTTAGTCTCAAAGCTCTAATGAAACCTGTCCTTACCTTGGAGAAAATGTCAAATTGAAGATTTATTGTTCTGTCTGTTGCTGTTCTAAATCAGTTTTCAAATCTTTTTGCATCATATATTGGATTTTTTTCACTGTTTCAAAAGGAATGGGACTTTGGAATTCTAAGGCGGCTTACTTAGATAAATAACTGTTTTAAAATTACTTTGGTCATGTTTGATATCAAGCAGTTACAATTGCTAAACATGACCTCAGTCACTGTTCAAAATGTAGACGTATTGGTAAAAGCTTCCAGCACTCAAGTTTGGAAATAATTCATAGCTCTAAGAAGTTGTCTCTTGGGAGCAGCAATTGAGAGTCTAGGTACAGTCCCTTCTTAGCACATGTAATATGTGAAGTGGTTTTCAGTCATTCACCTAGGTTTGGATTCATCCAGCTCCCTGTACTCTTAGCTCCCCATAATTTTATTAAAGCATGTTAGATACTGAGACATTAGTTCTGAGGTGCTTCTGTGTAGGATTATGTGGATTTCTTCTGCATTTAAAGAAAGAGGTATCTGAATGTGCCTTTTTCTAGCAGATTCACTGCAGAAGAAGCCTAACTGCATAATGTGGAACAAATTCAGGACTTAGTGCATGTGACTACTTTTGTGTATTTTAATTGGCTTCAAGCTGGCAATGGCAAGTAGCTGGTGGAGTAAAGGTGTAAATCTAACTAATGCAAAATAAAGTAGCACAGATATTTACAGTGATTGTTTCTTTAAGAGATATGAACCTCTTTAGCGAGCTTCTTTGATACATGTATTCAAATGACACATGAAAGTGGATGAAAGAGCTGCATTTCTCTTTTTCACTTAGATGAGTGCTCTGTCATAGAAGTGACGTAAGGAAGTTAAACTGCTTCAGTCAGCTGGCTCAGATGTCATGCTAATCATCACCCCAACTCCTTCCTGGTTTTCCTTTCATTAGATCCTTTATCTTCCTCCTTCTCAGTAGGATACATTCGTGTCTCTCTTTTTTTTTCCTTTCTTTTCCGTAGTCACTCAGTCATTTATTTTGTTACTAGAAACATTATTTGTTCTTTATGCAGGGACTTATTAATCCAGGAAACACAAATGCTTTTTCTCCTGTGGTTATATAGGTGAATATGGGTATAATATATTTAAAGTACCTATTTCAGAAAGTTGCATAAGAATGAATTTAGTTTTTTCCAAAGTCCCTAAAATCATTAGAGAAGTCTACATGAAAGGATAAAAAAAGGATTACAAATATTGAATAGTGAGTCTAAAGCTCTCAGGATCATAATGCATTGTTTCAACATGTTATGGCTAAAAAATAAATTATACCAATTCCTTTGCTGTCCCTTCAGAGTTCTTATGAGTCACACTTCAAGCTCTTTTTCTCCAGTTATTAATGCTTGTGTGAAAGGTTCTCTGTTCAGGAAACTGTTTCCTGGTTTTCTGCAGTGTCTTTTCTTCCTATGTCGTCTATCATAGTTTTCCATTGATTAAATACTTTCATATTATTTTATTAATTAAATATGCATCTTTGATAGTAGCTTGTTTTTTGCATTAGTGAGAAGAAGGTGTTGTGGGGCTTTTTATTAATTGTTTATAAGCATCTTAAGGTACTTGTGCCTGGTTTAAGTACGGAAGTAAACTTTAAAATAAAAGGTGGCTTTAGATTTTAATTAAATGGTTCTTCTTGTAATGGCGTGTTCTAGGGGAGCATCCTATACAGAAATATAGTACATAGAAGCGTAGAAATATAGTGTATATAGAAATATGTATATAGTACATAGAAAAAGGGCTTTTAACTTTCCTTGGTTGTTGAAGTGGTATCCCTGTGAGAGTTTATAGGTTTGTTTTTTTCATTAGGGCTGTTTTTTTTCTTACAAATTAATAATTAGAAAAGAATCAACATTTTGTTATGCATGTCATACTACAAACCAAGCACATATGGGAAAATATTTGAGTCTGATCTTATAACTCTTTTATTAAAGCTTTAGCCTCTAGTACATTTTAGGTACTGCAGTTGAATATCCTTCACATCACTACAACATACTTAATGGTTACTATTTTTCATTTCTAGAAATGTAAGCACTTTGCCTGTGGATTTGCAGAGGAAGTCAGAAGATTGAACTTTGGTGCTGTAACGCCTGGTTATGATTTTATGAAAACACTTAGGTACCTATCTTAATACTTCTTTAATATCTCTTTTGGTGCTGAGCTCCTCAAATGCAAATGCAGAGTTCACATATTTTTTCTGTACTGTGAGGTGCTCACCCATAATGTAGTTAGGGTTTTGAATAAAGATGGTGAGTAATGCTGAGCATTTTCTTTCCTCTAGGGAGGGCATAGAGTCCATTCTTCCTTCTGATGTTCATGAAGTAGCTGAGAACCGACTCTATGTGTCAGTCACTAACACAAAGAGTGGAGAAAATCACTTGGTTTCAAATTTTCCCTCCAGAGAGGACCTCATTAAGGTAATGAAGTTGAATATGGCGGTTGTAAATAAAAATGCCGGAGTTTCTTCAAGGCTTCAAGAGTATGTTATTAATTATTAATTGTACAGTAAAATCACTGGTTTAACTCGGGTAACCACTTCTACTACCAGTGGTGCTACAAGCATAACATGGAAAATGGAAGCAGAATTTGATCCTACAGTTTCACAAATTTTGCTGAGATTAACTTTGTGTTTGTGTGTGCTTTCTCCATTGGTTATTCAAGTTCTACCTTGTAGGAAAAGTGTTTTCAAAAGTAACAAGTAACTAATTGTTGCAGTATATGAGAACACAGTAGCGAGTCTCAAAATCTAAATTTTTTTGCCTCTTTTAATTTCACTGATATCATTCATATTATGTTTCATCACAAAAGAAAGTGAAGAAAGTTTTAAAAAAATTGGGTAATTCCTACAGGTGCTTAATAAATAGGTGGATAATAGATATAATGTAATGCTAAGTACTGTATATAAACTGCATTTTAACTGTAGCTGGAAAGTATATCATTTACTGCCCTACTCTTCATTTGAATACCACATTTTAAATTTGAATTGGGATTGTATGCATAAGCTGATACAAGATGGTAGGAGCACTTCAGATGATGTAAAGCAAATGTTCTTGCTAGTAACTGATTGTATCTTAGTGGAATACATAATAAGATATAGCAGAATAAAGGAGGAAATAGAATAAGGAATTCCTTCTTTACCTATCTTTGTGGATGCCTAGAGCAAATAGGAGATTCTTTGCCATTATCACTTTTAAAAAAATGACACCTGTTAAGAAAAACTCAAAGTATGCATTAGGAGTTTGCCTTTAAAGTATAATTTTTAAAATTTTAACCCTATTATATTCTATGTGGATAGTCAGTTCTTAAAATTTATAGGACTTCATCGTGCAAATATAATTATGCAACAAGTTTATCACGAGTTATGCACTGTTATTTCTAGCTACAGTATATAGTGGTCACAAGCATGGAGATTATTATTCTTTTAATTTGTGAGTTTTTGCAGTGCAGTTTTCTAACCTGGAGATGATTAGAAGCATCAGGATGACCTTGGAAATATGTACATTTTACTAGCATTTCAATATTTTTTTCATTGATTTAGCCATTTCTGTTCTATTTATTTTGTATGATAGCAGTAGGATGGTTAGGAATACTAATAAAGTGATACATAACTGCTCATTGGAATACATTCATATAGTCTGATCTTTCAGTTCAGCTCCTAATATCTGTTTCTGTGCATGCCTTCAGCTCTGCCTGTATCGTGAGCACAACTGTGTGAATGTTGGTGGCTGCTGCAGGAGCAGGGAGGGTGGGGCTTGTTAGGTTACTTTATTGGATGTAGGTCATGTCAACACACCATACAAGTCATGGATAAAGGTACGGCTGGGCAGACTGCTCCAGAAGCAGCAAAACCTCTATACAATATTTTTAATCACATTTTGAGATACAAGAAGACATTTTGAGATGATGGATTTATGTAAAACTATTGTATATTGTATATTGTCTGGTAAACATGTATAAAAATATGTATTGGTTCAAAATTACTTTTTTGCCTTTTCTTGATTTTTTTTCTCTATTCTTTCTGCCTTCTTCTCTCTAGGTCCTGCTAGCAAGTAGTTTTATACCAGTATATGCAGGAATTAAACCAGTGGAATTTAAAGGACAGGTAATTTTTCATTAACTGCCAACTTTCTTTTTATGTGTTCTTCATTTATGGTGTAACTATTTGGTCTTAAGGGAAAGTAACTTCATATTATATTTTGTATTTCTTATTCAAGAATAATTTTGAAAACATGAAAATGTCTATTTCTTTTTTTCTGAGAAATACTACGTGATAGCTCACTTCCCCATTCATACAAATGATTCCTCTAGAACCTCTATAACCCTCACAACCCTTATATTTTAAAATCAGGAGCATAAAACTGATCCAAGAGAGTGAAGACAAGGATGGTGTGAGGGAAACTGTTCATGTAGATAAACATATGTGTGGATGGATAGATGGATAGATAAATAGCTAGATAGACAGACAGATACCACTACCCCCTTGCTTTGTATCCATGTGTTGAAGGGTAAATCAAAGTATCACCAGATACGGGGAGTTCACAGGGGAAGTCTTTGGTTGCATGAAGTCAAATATGGCACTGGGAGAAATTTGTATAAAATTAAAATCAGGGACTTCTGAAGAACAAACACTGTAACTGGAGTTAATGCTTCCTGCATAGTAGTAGCTGAACTGAGAGCTAGTGTCTTGCCAGCAGCCAATAATACACCTCTTGGGAGGGAGTTCTTTTGGTTTGTTTTGAGTTTTTTTGGGGTTTCTTGTTGTTGATGATGTTTGTTTGTTTTTTAAACTTTCGTGACTAAATTCCTGTGGTGTTTTCAGGAATTTTTGGTGTAAAGCTGGCACATAGAACATCACTTAGAGCAGGAAAGCAGTCTTTTGCTTGATTGGTGCTGAAGAGTAGACTAGTACAATTTGCTATTTCTTTTTGCTGTTCTGTGTTAATGTAACTTGAAGATATCCTGGAGGTCAAATTCTTAGGAAACACTGTGGTTAATCTTATTACTTCTCTGCAGCATTTCACAGCTTTGTGTGTCTGCAGTGGTCTACATCTTACATAGTTAATGTTTGTTTCCTTTATAATGAGTGAAGACAAAAGCACTTCTTCAGCCCAATTATATAATATAAATATCTACTTTAGAGTAAGGTACATCATGTGCTAGAAGTAATTTCTTTCCCTTGATGATAAAGGGAGTGTAGAATTGCTAATTGGCTTTATACATCTAAAGTTCAATGAGATGCATGTGGTCATCAGACCTCATGTATGATGTCAGTGAATCCATCTAGCCAGCAGACTGATGTTGAATTTTGGACTATCCATGTAAGCACAGAAAGAAATAGGAAGGTATAAATACATCAGTAAGAGGTGTCACAGCTGTCCTGTTCATATTGGAATGAAATTTGGCCTATAGATCTTATTCTTCTCTCTGCTCCTGCTTGTGTCATGGTTGTTGTGCTCCTTCCCAGCTTTACCCTGCACTTTCCAGCTAGTGCTGTCTTGTGTAATGTATGTAAGAAAACATGAGGCTCTGGAAGAGAAATCACAGCAGAGGAGAGGAGTTGTGTGTTTTAGCTTCTGCAGTCAGAGTACCTGCATGTACAGATTGACAATAGAGGTTGCACAATCAGAATAATGTTCTAGAGGAGTGTACATTATCTGATATGTTTCATATTTAATGTTAACTGTCTTGTCTTTCCATTTATGTGTTGAGAAAAATTCCATAGACATTTTATTTTTTGATTAACTAAAAAGTCTCGTAAGTAGCCTGATAAGCACCTCACACACAAATTTGCACATTATATCAACTGCTCATTGATGCAAATATCTGTGTGTACATTGTCAGTTCCTAGATATTTATAACAAATACTGAAGCTTATTCATTGTATTCTTAAGAGTGCAACATGTAAGTTTTCTTGACAGTGGAGTAGGCAGGGTCAGGAAGGGGAAAGTATTACATTGTGATCATACTGTAGTGGTGTTACTTTGAAAGTATTTCTGTTTTCCCATAGAAATGGGTTGATGGTGGCCTTACCAATGGCCTTCCTATCTTGCCTGTTGGAAGAACTGTGACCATTTCCCCTTTCAGTGGTCGATTAGATATCTGCCCACAAGATAAAGGGCGTGTGGACCTGTATGTTAAATTAGCAAAGCAAGATATGATGGTAAGTATCTTGTTTATTAACTTAAAGACGCTAAAAGGTACTTCTGCAGTTACGTTTAAGTGTCTATTTTGTGCTTATGCAACAGTTTACATAAAGTTTTGGCATTTTCTGTTTTGCCAATAGAGTTTAAACCTTTCCTTAAACACACGGAAAGGAAAACATAGAATAAAGAAGAAAGTTTGAAAAGTACTGAGCTACTACAAAATGGAGCAAATTATAGCAGGCTGTTCTGAGTTATAATAGGCTTATCAGTGTAAATAATATTAGGTTTTCTTTACATATCAGCTGTCTTTGACTAGGCAAAATGTTTATAGAAAAAAATAAAATAGAATACCTCAGGTGAGGACGACTACAGAACACATCTTTGTACTTACTGAAATCAATTGCTCTAAATGAATTTAAAATGCAAGTTTAAGTTGAACATTTGAAATTATATACCATGACTTGTCACTGTGTTGTGCAAGAGAGCTTGTGAATATTTGTGACTACAGTGCTTTTCCAGAAGTTTTGTTAGAAGTTGCAGGAATATTTCTGTATATTGAAATATGAGACAGATTTTTATTGCCTGCTTTTCATTTTTGCAATTTCTGTCTTTGCAACCTTGGTATCACAAACTTTAACCACAGTTTTGCTTCCTTCCATCCTGAAAGAAAATGTTAAATAGTGCTAGACTAGTGGTCAACAATATTCAACTAGAAAGAAAGATTAACAATAGTTAGTAATTTTTTTAAGTGCCTTTGTAGGCATCTTTCAATGTTTTCTTAATTTTATTAAAATTAATATTATGTAATGCCTTTCTAAATTGGACCAATTTTTGAATCTTTATAATGTTTCGTGTAGAGATATTAAGCATGGTAGTACTTGGTAAAGATTACAAAGTATGAGATTTTGATTTTATATATCTTGAAAATATATACAATCACTGTATATTTCTTGGTTGTGTTTTGTATCTAGAGAATGAAAAATGAGCTGGTGAGTAGTTTAGTTTAGAGACAGAAAATTAATTACACAGTCACATTGCTTCTGGGGTCATGCATGTGCAGACTTGTGCTGAATCCCAGGCAATATTTTAAACTACTCAGTTTGAAGCATTTTGCTTTTAGAACTGTGAAAACTATCACTAAGAAAAATTTTACTTCAGCAGTATTTCAATCTGCATAAATTGAAGAGTTGAACATCTTCATTTATCTATATTGGAATGTGAAGTTTTCTGTCTCTCGATCTCTCAGTGTCAGAATTATAGTAATTGCTTACTTCAAATGATGAAGATTATTTTGATACTGTTTAGCAAACTTGTTTATAATAATGTGGATAAGTATTACATTCATTATATAGACAAATTGTTCAGCATATTAAATTGTTTACAACAGAGTAAAAATGTAATTGTATTTAATAATAAAGTCTGTATTCAAGAGTAAAGCTCTAAAATCTTTTCACATGATCGGAGTGACCATTTAAGATGCTGAATAGTTCTTAATTTGTTGGTAGTACAAGCTACATTTATACTCATATGTTAAACATTGCCTGGGAATGTTCCCAAGAATGTGGTTGTTTGCACTAGTAAGTTGTCAAAATATTTCCTTGCACAAGTTTGACATGTGCCAGCTACCACTGTGCCAGACAGTTTTGGGAGTGTTTCCAAAGTTGAAGTGTTTCAGAAACTTTGGGCATGTTACAGGCAGACAGTCTGCCTTGGATGCTGTGAGTTTAATTCTGTGTGTGTGGACTGTTTATGCCAGTTTGTCCTGGCGCTCAGCAGTGCCCCTGGATGTGGTTAATTCCTGGTGTAGACACAGCTCTGCTGGTCTTTTCATTTTACATATGCTCCATGAATCAGATGACAGAACAGTCACATCTAGATAAGTTGCTTTCATAAACTAATTTACAGCTTCTTGCTCTGTTGCAGCTGTCTCTGGCCAACCTAATAAGACTTAATCAAGCTCTGTTCCCACCAGACCAGGAGAAAATGGAATCATTGTACCAAAATGGCTTTGATGATGCTGTACGCTTTTTATTGAAAGAAAACTGGTTTGAGTAGACAGTTCACAGAAAATTAGCAAAACATGATGGCTGTCAAAACACAGCTACAGGCAACCTAAAGCATCTTGGGGATTGCTGCCCCAGTTCATGTTCATGAAAATAAAAATCCCAATGGACTTGCATCTGCTTCTGCTGAGAAAGTATCAGTTGCACTCCATAGACCTGTATAAACATGTCAGAACAGGAGCTGTATGTGCCTGTTGGATGTCTTGTTTTGAGGAGGTTCTGCTTAGATTAATTTTTCTTCAGCTGGGGACGTGAGTGTGGGATTTGTAAAAAGCTTCTGTTGTCATCATTACAGAAATTTGGAAAAATCTTTTTCAGTGTTATTTGAGAGGAGAATGGATGTTATATCGTGCAAAATTACAGTCTGTATTATTCACTTGACATAATTCTGTGTATTAGTTCTGTGTATTAATTGGATGTTCACAGTGTTAGTGATCTAAAATATAACTTGCACTGTTCTAAAGCACTTGAAAATTAAGAACTAGCCACAAAAATTAAAACATTTGCACTGTTATGTATTTTTTCACATTAAAAGTTCTTTTTTCAGTGAATTTTTAAAAAAATTTAAATACTACCTGAAATTTTTAGCTGAAATGTGATATCAAAATAACTTGTAAAGAAGGATGTAAAAAGTTGTTATATTTATTATGTTTTCTTCCACTGCCAAAATTGAATAAATATATTTTCTTGAAACTTTTGTCAAGAGTTAATTTACAAGTTTCTTGGAATGCTATAACGGGTCTGATTATCTGCTATCAGTCTGCTGGGGAGTAGATGATGAGAGTCAGCGGGTTATGAACTCAAATTTATGTATTTTGTTATTTTAACATTCACCTTGATTTCCTTAAGTTCGGGATTTCCAGTCTCAATGCCTAAATGCTAAAATCCACAACTGTTTATTTAAAAGCTAAGAGTGTTTGGTTTGTAAGTGTGGGGTTTAAGTTGATTTATTTATAAGTAAAAAAACCCCTTAAATTATGGGTTGAATTAAGCATGTATGAAATTTTATAATTCCTAAAAACAACTGAAAAAACTGTGGTTAAGGAAAAAAAAAAAAAACTATAGCTGTCTTCAGCATATTTATATTAATAGGTAGATTGCATCAAATTAGGAATCATGTTCAGGGAATGAATTCTTTTACTGCTGTTTCTGATAATGAAAGAAATAAATTTTAAAAAAAAAACCCTATATAAAGCACCTTTTATTTTATAACAGCAACTGTTTCTAAATTCATGAGGCTCTGTATACAGTAATAGTGATGTACAGGATAGCATGCATGACTTACACATCTTAGAAAAGCATTTTTGCATGTAAAACTGAAATAAGTTACATTTTGTAGTCTCTGCCTCACTCACTTGCATTCTCCTTTATACAGAGGATACTTCCAGCATAAATAGCAGTAGTAGCTAATGCTATTGAAACAGTTCTCTCCTGATCATGGTAAAATGTTAGGGTAAAAGTTATGGTAAGAGTTTCTAATTCAGTGGTAATAACTGTGCTGGAATTCTGGTGAAATCTTGAAACATCCCGTTTTCAGAGAAACTGAGAAATCTAACATGATTAGAGTCTCTTGGACTTTGTTTTCTATTTACAGTAGTTGTAATCTTCGGGGAGTGACTTTTTGAGCCTTCTTGAATGAAGGAGGTTCAGGAGGTTTTTACCATTCCATGAGTTCTTAAGTTGATACGGATCTCTCCTAGCAAATTATCCTAATAGCTGGAATTTTCTGTTCCTGTTTCTATTCCTAATAGCTGGAATTTTCTCTCCTGGCAAATTATCCTAATAGCTGGAATTTTCTGAATATTGTAAATCAGATGTGCTGAAAAAGGATACTTGTCACCTTATTTTCTCACAAAAAGCCTAAGTTACTAGGGAGTCCTCTCCAATAGGTTCTAAATAAGTGGAGTTGAAAATCAGTTAGTGGTCTCTTTGTCAAAATAAACCCCAATTAAATTAATGAATTTTTAATTTCAAGAATACTTCCTAAATAGATTCTGTTGCTTCTCTTCTTTGAGATTGTTTTAGGTGCACCCCTTGTGTGGCTGAAAGCAGAGCCTGCTCTCATCAGAATTTTGTCTTCTGAAGGACTTGCTACACAAATAGTCTGTCTAACTATTTTTTTAAATGTTATTAATATTTTTAAAAGGTGAAGGAGATGAAATTTGCAAAAATTTGTACCTACTTCGTACCATGTGTTCCGATAAAGACGATTACAAACAATACTTTTAATTTAAATAGAAGGTTCTGTTTCTGCTGAATCCTTACTGGTTCTGCTGGCTGTGTTGTCTGGGAAACCATTGTTTTGTTTGTTTTTTTTTTAAATTCAGATTTTGTTAATTCTTTTGAAAATCATTACTACAAACACAGTCAAATCTAGAAGATGAGACAGGCTAAAGTAATATTTTCTCATGAGAATGAACATATTTTTTATTACAAAGCACATGTTAATATCTGTGCTGATATTTTTTTCAGTTTATGCTAAGAATATGCTAAGGTACCTTTTGTTATTTATGTGCTCTGTACAGAAGTATGTTTAAAGAGGTGGGACATACAAATCCGAAGAAATTATTTTATTCTTGGATTTCATAATTTTCCAAGTTTCAGAAATGCAGTAAGTTTTTATCTGAACATTGCAATGCCCTATCTAGAATATTCAGGAGTAATTCTATATTTTCTAAGAGCTCTGCTTTCCTAAGAAGACTCTGGACTCTGAACTCTGCTCTGACCTTCAACACTTGGTCATCTTTGTCTGTGTATAGAGACAAGAAATGAAGATCACTATAAATATACAACATTACTTTTATTTTTTAAGAGTGCAGTTCTTCATATGAGCATCGATACCCATCCTTTCTCCTATCTCACTTCTCATCTGAGCATTAATTTCAGGCCTTTTTCCCAAGTTCTTTCATGTTTATTATATTTTTTCTGGGCCAATGAAATGGTTTCCATCCAGTTTTCCACACTCTAAATGCATTTATACAGAATGCATCTTGAAATCTGTAATTACTGTTAAAGTCTGGCTGAGGGTGTGTTAAATAATCCTTAATACCAGTTATTGGAAGTTACTGTTTCAATTACTATTTTCCTTTAGCTTACCTGCATGTTTCCTATCAGACTATGTATTTTAAGTGATTCGAAGGTAAACTTGAGTCCTACAAAAATTATCAGCAGTTCTGTCTCCAGCCCCTGGAGGGCTGAGGTTCCATCTTTCATATATCAGGTCATGAACTTGAGGTTCTTGTTTTAAGTCTTTAGTAAGTGAAGATATAGACATGGTCTGGAGGGCCTGGGCAGAATGGAGAATTGGACTGAAGAGCATCTCTCAGGTTCACCAAAGAAACAGGTAAGTTCTGCATCTGCTTTGTGCAGAAGATCCTAAGGGGGAGCTGAAGGACCACAAAAAGAGCTGTGGTTGTGTGTCCTGGACAAGGATCAGGGGGTTGTTGTTAATTTGTGTAAATACCTGCAGATGATGGAGCCAGGCTCTGTTCAGTGGTGCCCAGGGACAGGATCAGAGGTAATAGGCACAATGTGAAACACAAGAAGGTCCACCAGAACGTCAGGAAGGTCTTCCTTGGAGATATTCAAAAGCGTCTGAACAAGGTCCTGGCTAACCTCTATTTTGAGTAGGGGTATACATGATCTGCAGAAGTGCCCTCTAATCAATGGTTCTGTGATCCTTTGACTTTCTGCAGTCAGTTTATATTTTATATAAATATTGATGTTCTTAACACTACAATGTGCTTTTTAAAAAAAGCACAAATCAAAAAAGGGATATTTCACACATCTAATATTAGGAATTATTTGTGTTCTAATCTCATTCTGAATTCAGTCCTGATGTTTCATTCTGTGATAGGGTTCCATAAAAAACCATGACATTACTGACTGGAATGTAAGAAATGACGTATTTTGTGTTCTTGGTGTTCAATGATAGAACATGTTATATCTTTTTTCATTTCCCCAGAACTTTCTGAATTTTTAACCTTTCACAGTGGAAGTTTATGTCCAACTTACTTAGAAGCAACTTTCAGCTCTTTCTGAGAAGCACGTGAAAAATTGCAGAAATCGCACTGACCTTCATTTGAGGGGCCATTGGTCTGAATTGGAGGCAGTGTTGTCAAGTGAAGGAAGAGAGCCCAATTTAAGTATATGAGTTGTCTGAATTTGGTGCTTTTTAAATGCACCTTCTATTTGTGGCTGCTAGATTATGAACTCTTGTTGTTTTTTAACAAAATGTCAGAGCTGAAAGGCTTTGCTGAAGGCAGTGACCTCTTTGTGCTTGGTGTACTTGGAGGCGACTTTGGTTCAGTGACTGCTGCCTTCAGTTCTTTTCTTCAAAGAACTGCATCAGTGGCTCAGATGGACTTCACACCTCACATCTAAAATAATGGAATGTTTACATAACTGTCCTTTAAGCTGTGTGTTAAACATTCCATGTATTTAATCCGTTAATATTTAACCCAATTTGTAATTTTACCTTTAAAATTAAGAGTTAGATGTGAATTATATGCAAAATAAGGATTTTATTTTTGAAGGTCTCAAAATAGGAAATCTGAAGTGCTCCTGAAGAGGTAGTTTTGCTGGAAGAGAAATGAACTACATATTTACATCCACATTTAAAGTTTGATTAAATTACTCTGGAAACATAAATATGTATGACTGCAGATGATCAGTTCCCAATTTAGGCAGAGAAGGAGGGAAGACCATTGTTTAATTCCCAATGTCCAAATAGTAAGAATAATAATTTTAAAAAATATAGTTCATGACTGATCTTCCCTATCCCAATGCTCAAACACATTTGATATGTGACTTCTCTGTAAGTCACATTTCACTTTGTCTAAGTGCAGTAGCCAGCACTTTCACCAAAAGGAAACAAATGCTTAGATAAATTTATTTAAATTATTTGATGTCTTTACTGAAGCAGAAAGGCAGGATTTCAGAAAAGAAGGCTACTGATGAGGTCAAAGTTGAATCCAGTGAGCAGTGTGTGTCTGGTTCTGACTGCACAAATAAACATAAGGCTGTAACCTCTCATGTTATTCTTCGAACTTTGCTTTCACATATTTACAATTGTAAGCAACTTTGAAACACTGTATTCAGCTTGCAGTATTTGCTGGCGAAAAATATTCATTTTCTTCAAGTCACACATACATACCTATGCCAAGGTTGCATTTCCTCAAGTACTATGCAAATTATCATCTTTCTATGAAGCTTAGTTGTATTCTTATTTACTTATATTCCACATCTATTCTAAGCACTTTAAGACAAATTTAAAATACACATTTTTAATCCAAATAATTTTCATTATAGTCCAAGATATGGCACATAAGCAATAAACTTAAGTCATGCAGCGGTAAAGTAGCCGATCTACTGGTCAAGATTATTTTGGTAATTAATATTTTTTTAAAAAAAAACATAGAAGTTATGACTTGTAAAAGAACGTTACGTATTTTCATTATGTTGGAATGAAAATGTGCATTACAAGATGGCATAGCTGGCTAAATAGCTAAGAGTAGAAGGAGTTGCAGGGATTTGTAAATGTGGGAGATGTGAAAAGAGTTAGAAATAATGTCACACAGTGCCCTGGGAGCATGTGAGGAATTCCTCTCTGACAACCTGTCATTACAGTGGGTAGACAGATATTGTTTTACAGAACTGCATTTTTAAAGCAAAGAAGCTGCCCTAACCTGGATAAGAACAAAATGATAACTGTGTGTTTCTGCTTGAAGTAGGAAAATCCCCAGTATATATGGTCAGATATGCTTGCGTTGACAAGAGGTTTGAATGCCTTTAGTTTTCTCAGTATTCTGATGATAGTTACATACATTAATGCTCATTTCATTTGTAGGTGTGTGGAATGAGAAGTTCTTTAACTTGAAATAAATACATGGAAAAAACATTCCTGGTTAATAGAGAGATTTGTTTGTATATTTCTTTTCTACCTTGATAGAAATAGTACCACAGATGGTCGTATCTTGGTTACAACTGCATACACCTTCTTTTTCATATCCTTTTCATTCCAGTGTCATTCTTATTGATGCCATATATTCATATTCTTTATTAAATCCATTATTAACTGGTCTTGGCTGGTCATAAATCCATTCACTTTTCATGGTAGGACTGCTCTCTGCATTTCTGAACTTGTTCTTGGCACTGGTGAATCTGTTTCAATAGACACAACAGCATATATCGTTAGGCAGTAAAATTGTTTCCATCAGATACCTCATCTGTTCAGAGAACAGAAGGCTCGCTTAATGGGATATCAGTCCAGTGTTTATTCTTAGTTGGTTTAAAAGTTGTTATGCATATTACAGTCGAAATGTGAAAATACTAATTTTAACTACACCTTCATGAATTGTCAGAGAATATTACTCTTATTTTTAGTAGTAAAAATTTTAGTAATATGTAAGCTAAGTTGTTGATATCTATGTAGTTATTGTTTTATAGCTTATTTGGTTCTAAGTTAATAGACAAGCAGAATATAGCGAAAATGTGGGACATTATGATACAGTAGAATAATTGTGGGACATTATTGAGAACAAACATCTTACAGTGTTAGATTAATTAATTTCAGTTAATTAGCACCTTATAAGATTAATTCTAAGCCTTTACAGGTAGCAGAGTAACAGCAATTCATATTGTACTCAAGGAAACGGGCTGAAAGTGTGTCTGACTGTGTGCCAGTGGTTTCCTGTAATGCTTCTCCAGTTCCCAGTATCATCCTTCAAGATGTTTGTGTGCTGTTACTTTTGAAAAAGATAGGGCATGGGAGTTGTGGGAGGGACATTTTCATCCATTCTTGGTTCTTCAGTAGTATAAACAGGGTGTTTTGGAGATGGATGTCTTCTTTGGGGGAGGATCCCCAGCAGAGTGCTTGTACTGACACGGTTGTCAGGTGCAGGCGTCACTGGGATTGTGCCTTGCTGTGTCCTAGTCCAGACTTGGAAGCCCTGAGAGAGTTTGGCAGGAGTAAGAAGCAAGGGAACAGCTGAGTGGATTTTAGATTCAGAAGAGGCAGCTCAGACTTCTTTTTGAGATCTGTACAGAAGCTGCCTTTAACCAGCCTTTACACACTGGATTTAAGCAGTGGGCTGTAAGGGCCAAAGGACCTTGGAGCCATCCAGTCCCACTTTCATTAGTTTACACTCTGACACAATGTACATTTTCATGACAGGAAACATTTTTCATTTAGTAAAGAAAAAATCTTTAAAAGTTCCTGACTTTATAAATTTCAGTGTTGTTCTGTGTGGTAGGTTGAGCCTGGCCACCAAACAACCATCTGCAGAGCTTCTTGCTTGCTCCATTCTCCAGCCCCAGACTGGGACTGGGGAGAGGAAAAGAACAAAACAAAAAGCAAAGCAACAAACCCCCCCCACAAGTGTGCAGGGGAAATCAATCAGCATCTCCATCCAGCAAAGCAATGGCCAGCCAGTCTCTGAGCAATGGGTAACTGGAAAACAACTCCCCTTCCCCAGTTTTTATTGCTGAGCATCTCTTGCCCACCCCCAGCCTCCTCTCTGGAGCACAAAATGAGGAACAGAGAAAGCCTTGATGCCTTTCAAGTGCTGTTCAGCCAAATCACTGCTTTGATATCAGCACTGTTTTAACCACAAATCCAGAGCACAGCACCATATGGACTGCTACAAAGAAAGTAAACTCCATCTCAGTTTAATGCTGACGCTGTGCTTGCTAATTGTGCTCACAGTGATTAATTTTAGGAAAAATTTCGTTGGCTCACCTTATGTATTCAGATGCAATACATTCCCTGTCAGGCGTGTGCTGCTGTTGTGTTTTAGCAAGGTGTGAGTCTTTATCACATCTCTCTCTGGCGTGAGTTCCTTGTGCCACTCAGCTCTCATATCTTGTCAGCTACTGCCTGAACTCTGAATATTTCACATTTCGTTGTGACTTTTAGGCAATAGTACTTAAAAACTGGTAGTTAAAAAAAAAAAAAAACAAAAACGCAAACCTTGACCTAGAATGGCAATCAGATACCATAAATAACTTTGTAATTCTTGTAACTCGTGTCATTGGTGCTGAGCCTTAAGCGAAAATGAAGTTCTTGGCTGTCTGGCAGCATCAGCAGAAAGGGAATGGTTGCCATGAGGCCAGGCTCAGTAACAATGAAGTAGCAGTACCTTTGAGCAGCACAAGCTGAGAAAGAACAGAGGAGGAAATCTTGCCTTTTAGTCAGAATTTGGCTCTCTAAAAGATCCATCTCCTTAGACTTAGAAGAGCTACTGGTTTAAATCCCTGTTGAGTCCCCCAGAGCTGTTTTCTTCCCCACAGCCTGTGTAAGTTTGGTACTTATTCCCTCTTGATCCAATTTAGCACATGGTTTTTAACTTTTAAGAGACTCTAAAAGAGGGACTTTGAGGGCAGATATTGGTGAAGCAGAAGGAGCTTTGGAGGTCTCATATAAGTTATAATTTGGAATTACACTGCCAGACACAAACCTTGTAAACGTAAGTAGAGCATGTTGTACTGTTGAGGGTTAGGCAGGAATGTAGTGCCATCCACATTTTCACATCACCACATTGTGATGTTCATTTGCCTGGAGTTATGGCATAGCTCAGCTGGCTTCAGCAGGGGTTTATTTCCTTCCAAATGGTTTAATTTACATGAAGGATATTACCAAGCAGGATCAAAGTACAGCTATTCATTAACTGGCTTTTTAGGATTTGGTTCCATAAAAAGTACTCCATTAAAATTCTTATAAAGCTTTTCCTGAAGTGGGGAGCAGAACCACAACCGAAAAGCTGAAGGATCTTTAAAATAACGTGTGAAGCAAATGAACTCACCCTAGGTTTAGGGTGACATTTTACAAATGTTTTCTTGCAAAAGTCTTTCCAAGTATTCGAGCTGTCAGGGTGCTACACTTGTGGCCAGGTAAATGTCCAGCAGTGGCCAAACCAGCTAGTGGATGGGGGTGGGCAAAGAAAAAACTGACATGACTGGTTGTTTGGCCAGAACATGAGCAAGACAAAAGAGGAGCAGTGATGTGTGTCCAGGGCAGCTCATGGAATTAGGAGCTGGAGCCCAAAAGCGTGAAAAAAGCAGGATGTGTTTCAAACTACTAATTACTCTAGGCACTGGTTTTATCTTTTGTTTCCAGGAAAAAGATCAGTCAGCAACATAGAAAGTAGCTTCCCTGCTTTCAGCAAGCTCAGAAAAAAATCCCTTGTAATTTGTCTGTATGTCATGGCTTCCCTTTTTTTGTTTCATGGCCATGCCCTCAAAACATTCACAGACCATACCTCTAACTCTTTAGTTAACAGAAAATAGAGGGACTTTGTGCTTTCTCATAGATTCAGACTAATTTTCTTGTTGTTTCTTTCCACCAGAGGACGCTAGCCCTCTTCAGGTTTGCATTATTTGTTCCTGAAGTTATTACTTACACCAAAATCTATGATAACTGTGGTGGCAAAGATGGTGTATCCAAGAAGAAGGAAACAACCCCACCAGGTCTTATCTGATGTCATAAAGTCTTTACATTTCAATTCTGGAACAAAGGGAAGGAAAATTAAGTATTTGAAATAGAAAAAAAAAAAAGTTACTTTTCTGATTAGATTTCATTTAAAGAATTAGTGAGGATTGATCAAAAAGCAGTTGTCTGTTTTTATCACATTTTCTTTTACTGTTTCTTCAGGATTAAAGGTTAAAGTTCTCAAGAGAGATCTTGTCTTCTTTATACTCTAAACATGAGATTTTTGAACCTGTTGTAAATTATTTATGCAATGGAAAGTAAACAAGATTCTCTGTTTAGTAGAAGTGGGGTATCTGAAAAAACCTTATGTAGGAAAAGCAACATTAATTATAGTTATCTTACCAAATCTCAGACAAGCTTTTCTTCCTTATTTTTTCTTTCAGCTAAAACAAACCTGCATATGGTATAATTTTCAATGGAATTTGCTTGATTGCTATATTTTTTAGGGCCTGTGAAGAATTGTTGAACAATTGTTGAATACAATGTGAAATCTGGAATGAAAGAGCTGCTCTGTGATATTTCAGCACGTACTAACCTGATTTTTCTGTAAAGAAAATTTGGCTTATATGAAATAGTGTATCTCAGTCACTGAGGCCATATGCTCAGCAGAATTCTGGAAACTGAATGCATAATTAGAAGATGGGTAGAAGTTATAGATTATTGTTGAAAAATATTTTACTTTCCATCAAGTGGAAAGAAAACACTGCTTGCACATATCCTTATTTCCATGCACAGTCTAAAAGCACTCACACTACTGTGTGAATTTACTGTACATCTTTTGACTAACTGGAACAGAAAGAACAAACTGCATTTTTCAAGAGACCCTTTGCTTATAAAGACTGAAGAAAATAATAAAAAAGAATATCAGGGGCTTGGTTTGGGTGTTTTTAAGTTTGGCATAAAAACTGAGCAAATGTTTGTGGAGGACAGTAAGAAAGAGTATTAAAATAAATACATAATTTTATCAGATGTTATCTATTTTGATATATAAATAGTTAGGATTTTATAAAAATATAGGCAGTGTTCTACTGCACAGTGAACTGAAATGGGTTAGATCCACAGAAACTCACTGTCCCTGAGAACTCTGCCTTTGCATTCAGCCACGGTTCAAACCTTGACATTTTTGGTGCATTGGCCTGGAAAGGGGTTCAAACCCTGACACATTATAAATGTTCCTGTATTTATAAAATTACTTTCAAATGAAACAGGTTTGTCTGTTAAGGGTTGCAGGTGTATTTTTGTATGGAGAATAAGAAATTGGAAAGTCATTACTAAGAGCAGAGGAAGCTTTCTTTTTAATATATAACCACAAAATAATAAGAATTTTAAAGTATCTGGTTACTCATGTCACTCTTTTTTAGAATTTTTGTCATTTCATATTATCATAGAATGGCTGGGGTTGGATGGGACGCTAAAGTTTATCACGTTCCAACCTCCTGCCACAGGCAGGGATGCCTTCTACTAGATCAGATTGCTCAAAGCTCCACTCAGCCTGGCCTTGAACGCTTCCAGGGATGGGGTACCCACAACTTCTCTGGACAACTGTGATTTACTGCCATCACAGTAAAATATTTCTTCTTAATATCCAGTGTAAACCTTTCCTCTCTCAGTTTAAAACCATCACCCCTTGTCCTATCACTGCATGCCCTTTAAAAGGCATACAATTCAAACATATATACTAAGAGATGAATTTTCAGAAATTACTGGTCTTTATTGAAAGAGATTTTTGAAAGCTAACATGAAACACCTTTTAAAGTGGTAATAATCCAGAAGAATTTCTAGGCCTCACTTTTAATTTGGGCAAAAAAAAAAAAAATCTTAAAACATCAATGTAGCACATCAATAGCAATACTTTACTATCTGTAGAAAACCAGTCTCAGCACAGTTGAATGAAGGAGAGGGAAATAAATTTTAACCAGCCATAAAAATAAATAGTCCCAAATAACATTTTTTCTTTTAAGTTTGTTTTTAAGTGACTACACACACTTAAAGGTACTCCAAAATACAGTTTTATAAAAACCGTGAAATAATATATTGTCTAGTTCAACTAATTATAAAGTTAACAACATAGATATGAACCTATGTTTTGTACCTTTTCATTCAGATATAATTTTAATTTTGTGTCAGATGCACTTTTAATTTCTCTCTACTCTTTTAAGTATTTTTATATTTTTTTCTTTCCTAATTTTTGCTTTCCTCCATAAAACAACAGCTTGAAGAGTTTAATGAGTAAAACTGAGCAAATGACAACTTCATCCTCGATTATTAAATTAGCATTCCCTTCCTCAGTCAGTTAGGGTTTGTGAATTCTGTGCATAAATAAATAAAGTCAAAAATTCCCCACTTACCAGCAAAGTGAGTGAATTAATGCACCAAGTTGCATTGTTTTCTTCAGATTGCTGATGCACAGCACTGAAACCTCAGCTGAGACTACTGATAACACAGCTTTCAACGAGTAGCTGAAAAGTAAATTCAAACTCTCCTAAAACCATGTTTCTAACCTTGTTTCTGAGGGGAGGTTCTTGTGGTTTCATTCACGGTAACTATTTCCCTTTGTACCTTCAGACATTCTGGACATCACAACGTATTAGCTTCTAATATAGTTTCGAATTTAACTCCACTGGGATTATTTTTCTGGCATTCTGGGCACTTTTCTTCAGATGACNAAAAGCTAAAACCTCCTAAGATTGAGAGTAGTGCCTATGATGTCTACATAGTCTGCAATAGACACCTAATTCTGATGTGTTTGCTTAAATACCTTTTGCACCTTAAACACCACATGGATGGATGAAGATGACTTTGCTTTATCTAGTATTGATTCAATTAGATAAATTCAATATACTGCAGGAATGATACAGAAGAATTATTATTTCTCTTTGCTGAAATGATACGGAATGTTTAATTATCATCCTGCAGCCCAGGCTGTTGTTGCCTAAAACTATAGAATGGCAAGGAGGGCAATATATTTAACCTCCTGCTATATATCTTCTGAATTTACAGAAGCCCACTAGATTAGTGAATGTCCTTGTAGCAACTTGTATTGACTATTAAATTTCATCCAACAAAATTACTCCTTCTCTTAGTTAAAACTTGTCACCCAGCCTCACTGCCTACAGGTTTAAATGTCTGGGTTTGACTGAGAGATAACTTCCATGGAAATATCCAGTTTTGATGTGAAGGCTTTGAGAGATAGAGAATCAATAAACTGAACGGTCAGCTGCTGGAATGACTGATCACTCTCACTGTGAATGTGTGCTAATTTGTTTTCTGAGCTGTCTTCAGCTTCTCATCACTGAAATGGCTTTGTATTTCCTCTATAGCCCTTTAACACCCCCTTTTTTAAGGTGATAATACTTATACATTATATAGGATAATGTTCTGATATAATTAAAAAAATAATTCCAAAATTCCTTATAACTGTTGTGATTTTAAGCTGGACTCCTTTAAAATCCCTTTTTTCAAGGTTAAAAATCTGTTTTCTAGTCTTTTTTTCCCTTCATCTTGTTTATAGATACAAGAATATTCCTCCACAGAGTCCTACTGGGAATTCACTGTCAATTGATTTTCTGTTTGAAATGTATCTTCTCAGAGTCACTTTCTTATGTGTTACAGAAATAACACCTGTTCCTTGAATAACATTAAGGCTACAATCAAACCCTCCAGCTTTTCAGTAGATGTTATTTAAGGATGTCTCCTCAGTGGTAATTTTCTGGGGTGTTTTGTTAAACTCCAATAATAACTTGCACTTATGTCTTGAGGAAATCCATTCTATTAATGTACATTCATTCAAAGGTACATCCCAGGGAAAAAGAATAATTGTGTTACCTCATTTTGTTATCAGCAGATGAACACATGTATTTAATTATTTTTTCCCAGCATTTGAATATTAGAATATCTAATTGGGTATGTTTCTTATTGATCATATCTGAAACTAACCATGTTAAATAGAAAGAAAAAAAAGTGCAAACTCTGTTATTAGATCGTAACTCCTGAGACAGCACTCTACTTTTATCTATAACACTTTGAAAAACAGTGATGAAAATATTTTAAGATACTGACTTAAATAGGAAAGAAGAGAAAACTGATCAAAGGCAAGCATAAATAAATTAATGAAGCTAGTCTGGGACTCACATGTGCATTTAAGCAACTATTCAGTACCAGAACAAATGGAGTGGGTTTTTTTTGTTTCTTTGTTTTTCCTGGAAATTAATTTAATTAATGGTACAGCAATGAAGTTATTTTATATTGTAACTCAGAGTGTATCTTTGGATCTTGAATCAATGAATTTGATCCTAATAAAGTATAATATGGTCTTAATAATAATATTAAGTTCAGCAATAATGCTGAACTATATTACTGAGTAGGATTTCAAGCTATAAATAAACCTTTGTTTATTGGCTGAATATTCAGAAAACAGGCTTGCCTACATTTATGACTAACTAAACCATTAAAATTTCTATTTTAATTTCTTGTAGTTTATGTGTTACTGGTATACAAGGCAAAAGGTAGTTATTATCTTTCTAAAATACTAGAGAAAATTTCTGATGAGCTGAAATCCTGCCATAGCCTTGAGGTTCAGCTAACCAAGATTTATGTTCATACTTACAGACAAGCTTGTGCCAAAGTCTTTTTCTATTCATTAAAGATGTTTGAGAAGAAGCTGTGTCCCATAGGAGTGATAAACATGTGGCATAAGCACTTTCGTGAAGAGAAATCAGATTACTTTTGTACTTAGCTATATGAGTGAAACTTGTGGCTGAGAAAACACAGTGAAAGATTTGAAATAATGAAGCATTTAAATAGGATTAAATATAAAAATGCTCTTTTATGGCATAGAATAGGAACTACTAAAATGCCCTTGAATAAAAAATGCTTTTACTCTCTAGCCCAGGAGAGATATTAATCTTTAAATATTTTATATTTTCCCTGTGCATTAAATGTCTGACAGAAAAGATTTTAAGGCTTGAGAGTTCCAACAAGTTAGGAAATGGGCAATGACCTTATAAATCTTAAAAAGAAGTGCATAACTTTGAGATATCTGAGGATCAGGGGATCAGTGTGTAGATCTATTTCAGGACCATCTCATGATGATTAAAATAAGAATTGGGCCTATGATGATATTAAAAAGATACCAATATTAAAATACAATCACATTTAGATTTTCTGTCAAGTCAGTCCTGTATGGTTTCTTATTACCAGATTCAACTGTAATTCCAGGGAATTTAGAAACTTGAGTCTGATTATCTGAAAAGTATTTTTTAATTTTCTGCTGAAATAAGGATTAGATATAGGATTATAAAAAACATCAATACATACTAAAAAGGCCCTAATTCCACCTGATTATTGCCCTTCCACAGGACTGGAGGAAAACATGAGGTATGCAATGAATAGACTGTAAGTCCTCTATTATCAGCATTATTTTCCCCTATGCTAAGACTTATGTGAGAGTTGAGAATGAAATTGAGTGGCTGCCTCACTGCTCTGGGGTTGTAGCCTGACGGAGTGGCATGGTTAAGTAGTGGCTAAATGAAAAAATAAATATATATTTTGTTTTGTAAATGCAAAGAGATGAGAAAATAAATGTTGTGCTAATTTCCAACTGAAGCAGTGAAAAAGTATGACAAGACATGAGGGATGACTCAGTCTCAGACAATAAGATCCTTTACCAATCCTCATTTGGAGGTATTTGTCTGTGAGAAGCAATCAAACATTTTATGAAGTCTTTGAAAGTGGAGGTGAATGTGGCTCTGTGAAATAAAACAGTGCCTTAGAATTTGGCAACTACCCCAAAACAGCCACTTCACAGTATAGAACAACTTAAAATAGGCATCTCCTTGGCATATGCTAAACAAGTATCATAACTTCCATTCACTTTACTGCTTAGGTTTATTTATCACAGAGTCCAAAAGAGCAGGCAAACACAAAAAAATCTTCCTTTGGTGAAAAACAGCAGCTCTGGAACTGCTGCTCTGGTGAGGCTGGAGACCTTTGAGAAAGATGAAGCAAGAATGACACATTGTGGATCCAGCACTGTTTGATGAGGGAGGATGTGATTTGTTGCTGCTGAGTGAGCACGGCCTCAGGGTTTCTCTGTGTTTTCTAATCAGTTGTACAAGGTGAGAGCTGGATGGAGCTCTGAACACCCTGCTCTGGTGAAAGCTGTCCTGTCTGTGGCAGGGGGGTTGGAACTAAATGATCTCTAAGGTCCCTTCCAACCCAGGCCATTCTATGATAAGCAGATATGAAGAGAGATGCCAACAGTGCAAGTCAATGTGGATCTGCAGCTTGGAAATTAAAGTTGTTCCTGAAGGCAGCTGATTTCAGCCTCCAGGATAGTGTTTCTTCTGAATTAAAGACTAGCTGCAATTTATAGAAATCATCAGAGGAAAATAGCTTGACTGAATTCTAACAATAAATGTCACGCAAGTAAGAAAACTGACTGTTAATGAACAGTACTGGGTGGAAACTTAGCCTCTGGTTTAATCAGAATAGCTGGAGATGAGGAATGTGATACTTTCCACACAGAGGCATGTAGAACCTGTTACCAGTTCATTTCTCTCTGTGCACACATCTACACTTCCACATTCTGGAGGCTGCTTCCATATTCTCTGAGTGGGCATGGAATAAACTTAGACTAAAACACCTTTATTTAGCTGTCTGCAAGTGTAAAGGGGGGTTTGAGCAGCCAGCTCAGTCACTGGAGGTGCAGTCAGAGTTTGCAGAGGAGTTTGTGAGACACTTCAGCTGACCAGCTCATAGGAGACTGCAGTATATTGAGATTATTTTGTCTTCCTGAGGTTCTTGAATCCAGCACAGACAGACCCAAAACAATCATTAAATCTTTAAAAAACTGCTCAAGCAAGCTAGTGACACTAAATTCTTTCAGGCTGCATGAAACAAAATATTTCTACCAAAACTGACATAGTGGTTCAACATTCTGATCTTGGAGATAGCTTAAAGTGATAATTCCATAGTTTCACTGATCTTATGATCCTCTAAGATTGCATGCACTGACCCAATCCTTCAAAAGTGTTCAGAGGATTCTTAAAGTGCATGGTCAGCTCCAAACTGTCTAAAAAAATCTGTAATGAACATGTATTTTCCTGGTGTTTTACAGCATTTGCTGAAGAAATGAAAGTTACAGTTTTTCCTTGGCTTACTGGGGTGATATTCTGCATTTCACAAAGCAGTACAAATCAAGCTATTATGGAGTCAAAACACCCTTCCTTTGTTGTTTTTTATCCATCTTTGTTCCCTTGGGTCTCGTCTACATTTAAAGTAGAGATCTCCTGATATGGAAGTATAATCTACCCCGTTAAATTGCAGAATATTTACTGCAGTGTTTTTCCCTGTCTGCTGATGCACCATAGAAGGCAATCAGTTTATCAAATAACCAGAAACCAAACTGATTTGGTTTTTATAGATCAATATCAAACTTTTAAAATCCATGCAGGGATCTCAAGGCAGCTAGTGCAATGCACAGAATTGTCATATTATGTATTCCCACTGAGAAATCAATTCAGTAAAGAAGCCATCGACTTTTATATTTGCTTTAGTTTCCAAGCTTGCTTGAGATGTAACTACATTTAGAGTGGCTTGTGATAAAATAATTTGGAAACTCTAAAGACAAGGGTCCCAGAAAACCAATGAGAATACCTCTTGAGATACGAGTTATCATATTCAGGTTGTAGGACAACTGTAGGAAACAAAAAAAAAAAAAGAAAAAAAAAAAAAGAAAGGAAAAGAAAAATACCTTCTTGCATACCCTATTTGCACAATGATGATGATAACTGTGATGTAAACTGGTGTTTCTGCCAACCAGAGAAATCTTCAGAAGTCCCAGAAAATTTTCACCTTGCATTATGTTCTGAAGCATCACCTGCCCAGCTGTAACCTTTTCCTTGGTTAAATATGTGATAGTTCTCATAAGAATCTCTCTGTCTCATAAATATTTTGACGGGCTTGCACATCAAGCCATGGACTTCTACCCCTACAAAAGCTATATTTCATGCACAGATATAGAGAACTCAAGGACGGGAGCTACAAGAAGGAAATGTTAAATGGAGTTTGAAAAAGAGAAAGGGTCATCCTGAAGATAAATGTAAAAACCCAAATTTATTTACATATCTTTAGATCTGTGGTCCCCAGTCAACAGATCCCAGACAGATTTTTTTTCTGTAAAAATCATTAGTGTTATTTACAGATGCACAAATTAAATCACATGGTGAGGATTGCTTACTGTATGAGATTAAAGGCTCTGACTCCTGGCAATGTTTTTATATTGACACAGTGATATACAGTTTTTTAGAATTGTGGAATGGTTAGGGTTAGAAGGGACTTAAAAATCATTTTGTTCCAATCCCACCAGCCTTTGTTTCTTACTTTAATACATTTATCTAGAGGTCAGAGTGCTGGTCACCTTTCACCTTTGTCCAGTAATTAATGACCATCTAAGAATAAAGACTTTAAAGCCAGTGTGGCTTTTTCAGCAGCCCAGGACATTTGTTTTCAGCTAGCAACAATCACAGGTGTTAACAGCGAGGCAGCCAAATTACTGTTTTCTATCCCTGTGAAGAAGCCAGCAGCAATCAGACAAACAGATGGGACTGCAGGAGTGGCAATTCAGATTCTTATACACACATGAGATTGAACTGCAAAATAGTTGGTTCTTATGTTAAACAGCAATTGTTTTATGTGTTACTCTGTCAAACAATGAAAATGCCCTACTTGTTAAACCACTGATAGTGACTGGAGAGATAAAACGTCCACCTTTTAATTTGCTCTCTTTGTATGGGTCTTTTTTTAAAGGCTAGGAAAAAAAAAAACCATAGGAAAACAGGTGCTTTCTACTGCTGGTCTAGTGAAATTTCCATCCACCAGAAGACTACTCAAGCCTTGGTGAAATTCTCTTCAAAACATTTAATAGAAGGTGTCTGACCTATTCAGTCGAAAGTAAGGCAATCACATGAAGGATGATTGAGGAGGTTGGGAAAGATGAATGTAGACAACCTTTCGTTTCTGTTTCCTTCATATTTCCCTCTGCTTCAATTCCATTTTGTTCTTTGTATATGCTCATTATGTCCTCTTTGAGCAATTGAATATGAGAAAAATAATGGAATTGCACATAGTGCTCTTATTCTGGTCTCTTACATCATTAGCTTTTTGATTATACTGATTTTTAGAAACATCAACAAACATAGGATTAATCACATGTAATTTCAATTTAAATTTTCAGCAGGTTCTGTGACCTATACCATATATAGATTACAATAAGCACATTGCATTGCTTAATTTCTTTTTATTTACCATGTGTATTGAACTAGATCTAGAGGCTTATACTTATTGAAACTTCTAACTTTATTTTTTTAATTATTCATATTTGTATTGCAGAAGTGTGAATAATTAGCTGCAGAGTTTATATAGAAACATTTTATCATAAGCAAATAACTAAGGCACAAATAAATACACCATCTTTACTGAGCCAATTAAACTTTTGAGTCTCAATTTACCTTTTGCAAAGTTGGAGTGATAACTTTGTTTTCAATTTTCTATCTATATATTTCTAAGGGTGTCAGACCAGCAACTGCATCCTCTCATTTATTTACACAATATGAGAGAAATATTTTTGTCTTCTTGGTGTGGTCATTTTAGTGTTATAAAGACATCTGAAGATTATGGGTAGCCTCCACTTGAACAAAGTCATACGGGGGTCAGGTAGAAGGAGGCTAAGTCTGGCTTTTCACAAAAGCCAGTGCTCCAGCAGCCCCAACACTGCCACTGAGTCTTTCAATATTGTGAAATTTCTCAGGTGATTTTTTTTTTGGTTGGTTCTATGTGGGGGTTTTTTTGTTTTTTTTTTTTTTTTTTTTGTTTTTTTTTTTTTTTGTGTTTTTTTTTTTTTTGTTTTTTTTGTTTTGGTTTTTTTTTTTTTGTTTTAAGTCAGGTAACATTACAGTTAAGTTGTAATGTCTGAGCTCTCAAAAGAACATTCTGAGCATTGCAGGGACTCTATTTAACAAATGCCCATTTACTTAGAGTGGTGAAGAGGAAATAGTAAAGAAGTTGATGTCCATGTTGTAAGACAGAGAAGTAAATGTAAGGAAAAATACTGGTACTTTTAGGAAGTTACTTACAAGAGTTACAGGCAATTCTTAAAAGTCTTTATTTTATAGTCACAGTACTTTATTTTTGTAGTGATAAATGAAGCAGCTTAATTTCTGTATTTGAAACTTGAATTAAATATTCTATGTGAGAAATATGAGGAATTTTGGTAACTTATAGCTGGATCAGGCTAGGAGCCAAGTTTTCTTCATCAGGTGTGGTAGCTGAAGGATTTTTCCATTCATGTTCTGTCTCCCTTTCCTGGACCGTGGGTATTGTTTAAATGGCAGCGATTGGCCATTGTGATGCATCAGCAACGTCACTCCAGGTGACATCCCTGAAGGATGACAGATGGCATCTAATCCAGCTGTCAGATCCTAATAAGCACAGTTCAGGCCAGCATCTGTCAGCATTACTACAAGCTTGTTGACATAAAACAAACCTCATTTAACTTCTGTTGTTAGCTCAGTGTGGAAGGGTCTTTTAATGAAAATATAAGGTGATAAATAACAAGTAATTCAAACTATCTTTCTGTGTGGTTTATGCATTTAAAAGTCTATTTGCAGACACTGCTCCTAATTGTTTTTTTAAGTATATGTCCAAAAATCTTTATCAGCAGAATGATAACTACTACAGCTATTCTCAAGATGAGATTATTGATCTCAAGTCAAATGGTATAAGCCCCAGCATCATTTGATGGAAGGCATGTTAAAGTGTCAAAAGTGTCAAGGACACACTATGATTTTCATGAAAAAAAATAGTTCAGAGTCATAGTAAAGACAGATGGACTTAGTGACTTCTGAAAAACAAAATCATGAATGTCTTTCCAGACGCATGATTGTGTTGGTCCCTTTAAAGGGGTTTGTTGCCAAGATTCTTCTGTTTTGGAGTGCATGTACAATGAAAAGGTGGAATCTTAATTAAAGTGTGAAAAATTATTTCAAGATAATAAATTCCTACTCTTTTGTGATCTTGTTCTCAGAAACTCTGTTTGTCTGTGGAGGTAAAGGTAACGGAAGTAGGAGAGAAAAGGGAGAAAAGGAGAGGGAGGGCAGAGAGGGAGAGGGGACAGAGACAGAGGTGGAGAGAAGAGGGAAAGGGAAGAAAAAAGTCAGAAAGGGAGAAGTAGAAGGAAAGTGAAGTAAGGAGATTGTAAAGTGTATTAGGCATGATGGAGGGTGATGAGAAATTTTGCAGTTACCAGAACCCACTGCTGAAGAAAGAAGCAGCAAATACAGTTTTGTATTTCGTCATATTTCTGTGTCATATGTCTGTGCAGTGTAATAAGGGTAAGCTTAATGTTTTAAAGTGTCTCTTTTTGTTTTCCATCTTTCACTGCAGTGATAAAACAGGAAGAGCGTTAGCAAATTTTTCAAATATAGTTAGGCATGCAGTCTTGTTTTTCATTAGAGACCTGTGATTTAGCTTTCAGAGGCAGAAAGACAGTGGCATTGATCAGAATTTGGCATGTCTTAAGAGAACCTTCTCCTTTCAGTGCAAGGAGTTTTATGAGGGTGACTTGCCACAGCTACTCAGAAAGTGGGAAAAAATTCCAGAAAGCTTCTTTTTGAAGAAATGTGCACTTCCCATAACTTCAAATCAGCCCTTTACCCTCTGCCCTTCACCTTTCTCAGTGTAATGTGATTGTCATTAGTAATAAATAACTGTCAAGGTTTCTTTTAAAATTTTATATTAATAGTTCTTGTCTTTTTGATCATCACCAGAACTGCCCTAGAGTTTTCTAATGCAACCTGTCACTGCCTTGTTCAGTTGGCAGCCTGCCCCCAGCGATGTTGTTTTATTACTGGTAGCAGTTCTGATATGAGAGGTACATAGTTTCCAGTGACAATAAATGTAAACAGAAAGCAAACAGACCTGTCTGGGAAACCCTCAAAAGTAGCACACAGTTAGTGAAAGAAACCACAACATTCATGGGGTCTTGAATGAGGCAGCCTTCCTTCGATCATTTCACTGAGCTTATTGTTTTTATGCTTGGCAGGACATGTTCTTTTATAAAGCCAAGGAGAATTTCTCATTTCCTAAGAAGCGACTTTGGTTTTGTGACTAATTCATCATGATGAGTAACATCACAAAATGTTGCATTCTGTCATGTAGCAGAACACTATTTTAAGGGGAATCATGTTATCATAATATTATATAATATCTGCCCTACTTTATCTTTTAGCAGTGAAGACATTCAGTTATCAGTTATAAACTGTAATATTTTGTGACAGATCCATAGCAGTGAATCTCCCATTTCTCTTCTTTAGCAAGAACAGTTTCAGAGACAGGTGCCCTCTGAGATCTGCACATCTTTGTACCTCTGCTGCATCATTTGCATAATGGAGATTTCCTGTGAGGTTGTTTGCTCTGCAAGTCACTTCAGGGTGAGTTTCTGATTGTGGAGAAACCACAGAGAGACACTACTGTTTTGTTTTAATGTCAGGGTGAATCTGTGTTGTGTGGATTTTTGTGTCTTCACAAGATCTGACCCAGCAATCAACAGCTTTGCTGCTCCCTGCTGGACCTTTCCCTGTGCTCCTGGTTGGTGCTGTAATCCTCACTTGTTTCAGAAACAACAGCAAAACTGAATGGGCACTCCCAGGGACAGTAAAACCCTGGCAGGGTTATGGCCACCCATCTCTAGGTCTGGGGGTTCTCTTACCACAATATTTGAGAGACTATTTCTTTTTGTCACATCTCACTTTCTTTGTCACTGAAAGCCAACCTCGGTCCTGCAGCCGACCTCAGCTCAGGACTGAGATGAAAATATTAATTAATTAAATGCCAGGAAAGGAGCTTCTCCCCAGGGAGTTCTGGACATGTACCCTGAGGCATGCATGCTGCTTACAATACCAGAGCTGGTAACCAGCAGGACCTCACTGAAAAAGAACTAAGGACAAAGGATTATGAACACTTAGAACTCGAGACAAAGCCTTGCTGGAAGATTACCAGAAGTTTTAAATAGGCGGAAAACTGACACCTCCAAATTGCCTTATGAATGATGTCACCTCTGATGTTCAGATCTAAACCTAATAAGTTTGATATTTTAACACAGCTTGGCGTTTTAACTTTCCCCTCAGCACTAACAAGGGAGTCTTCAGACAAAAGTGATTCTCAAGAATTACGGAGTAGATATTTCTGTGTCTCTTTTCTGGCTGCATTATGCTGTGATTTTTTAACTTCCTTTCTATGGTATGGATGGTATGTTGTTGGATCTTTCAAGGAATTTTCTGTGATGGTGGCTGGTCTGAAAAAAAATAGTAACATTTGGAAAAGTTTCAGAAATCAGATGTTCCAAAACATTTTCATTTTGTCACATTTATTACCTAAGTCTATTTATACATATAGATTTGGTTTTAGATGCATATATTTAGATATGTGGTTTGTGTTTCATACTACTGCAGGAAAAATGTTTATGAAGATTCAATGTTACCTTTTTTCTAGCTTTAATCTTCTTGAATTGGATGTACAGATCCTCCTTGTTCATCCACATTGAGCGTAACTACCCAAATGAATGTAAAATGCAAAACTGTGTGGAGAATTTAAAAGGTGAACCATCAGTCCTAACTGAATGCCTAAAATATCTTGATGTAGACTGAACATTTCCATGTATATTAGAGGTAGAATTAATTATAATTTATCTGCTTCACATTTTCTTAGTCAGTTTTATTCATGCATTTTTACTTTGAGTAAGTTGCATTAGTCTTCTTATAAATGTGCTGTTTGTGAAATGCAGTGTTAGGAGAACTTACCATCCAGGGTTTCCCCTTAATTACTTACCAAGTAGCTAAATTTTTTTATTTATTTACTTTGCTACCTATTTTAGTTCAAAAGTTCATGGTCTTTAAATTATGTTTTTTTTTATTGTACTATCACCAAAAGTACCAAATCCCTCAGCTGGCAAGTGGTTAAATGTATAGGAACCAGAGTCAAACTTCCTTTTCCAATGGTTCACAATCCAGATAATACAGCAAATAAATGCATTTATTTTGCTGTGCTATACACAAAAAAATGTCTGGGCTCGTAAGTCTATAATTTTCAACCCATATTTTTCAGTTGTTCCTTTACTTTCATTTATCATAATATATAGTGATATGATTAATTATAATTTTAAATTGTAAATTATAATTTTTAATGATAAGTATTTTTAAATAAAAGATAATTATAATGATAAAAGATAAACGTGTAGTTTTCTAAACTACAAGGGCATGTAGTTTTCTATTAAAAAGCATGTTACTTTTACTGGCTGTACCAGCACAGCTTTGACAAATATCATATCTGCACACAAGGTAACTGATATTTTTGTCTTTTTTGCTTCAATTAAGCAATTCCAAAACTATTACATGTGCATCAATTTTGTTCCCCAATTAAATTCCTTGAACAATATTTTCCCCACAGCTTCATTCTGTTTACCAAGTGCTGATGTGCTCTTCATGCAGCTGAAGGGCTGAGCATCTGTTTCCATGGGAAAATTCCATTAGACCATAATAATCTCCAGTTAATTGCACAGCAAATATTTATTTCTCACACATAAAATTAATTAAACAAGTTCAGTGAGAAAAAGACCTTATCAGCTTGGCAAATAACACCTATCAACCTGTATGAGCCTCTAAAGGCATTCTTGGCAGAAATCCTGTATCCTGAAGAATTGTGTGGCCCTTGGGAATACTGTCATCATTTAATTACTAGATGATAATGTTGTTTCAGGTTTGTTTATTGCAGTTTTGTTTTCCCTCTGGAAGAACTATAACAAAAAAATTGGTTTTCTGTATTTACTAATGCGCCGTGCCATGGCTACAACAGTATAATTGAAGAATGACCATTTTCAAGCTCCTAAACCTACCATTTAATCTTAATATTCAATAAGATTAATATCACATTAGTATTCAATATTCCTAGAGCACTTGCTCCTCTTCATACATAAATGTGAAAGGAGCTTTAATAATCAGTTTTCAACCCCCTAATTTTGATTATCTACAATAACAATGGTCTTTTTCCCTTCTAAGAGCAACGTGGATGTTTTTCATGTGTCTGCAACAATGATAGTTTCCCATCCCACACATATCCTTGTATTCCCTTCCCACCAGTGCTAATATTCCCCGTGCTGTGTTGTGTATGGAGGCAATGACATTATATGCAACTTCTTGTAGTGACAAAGGACAATGATGCATGAAGTCATAAAATCTTTTTGAGCAGAGGAAGCAGGAAATTGTTCTCTGACTATTTAAATTGTTCTCTGATTATTTAAGTTCATTTTGATGCCATAAAATTTATACCGTTTTTTAAAACTAATTTCTGAGATCCTCATAAATATTTATTTTTGCTTGCACAAGCTTTGCTTTTTATGCAATCTACTTGTTATGAAGCTGACCCAAAAGTAGATGCATGGATTTTGTATGACATATAACAGCTCAAAGTCTGTTCATAAAGATTCAGCTTTAACAACTAGGAATTATTTTACATTTTGTTTAAGTGAATTTAAGATCAATTACCTAGACTGACTGTTTATTGAAACATAGATGAAAACAATGACATATTATTGTTTTGTTGTTTTTTTCTTTAAAATGTTTAAATCTCAGCTAAATATATGCCTTTATCCATGGACAATTTCCTCATTATTTATTATGTGAAGCACACACAGAACTCTATCCATGGAGGTAGAAAATTTACTTTAAGCTCCTCCTGACTCTACATAAAAATATAACCACTTTCACTAGGAGATATGGTCATTATAAATTAGGAGACAAACCCTCAGAAATGCAAAATTCTTTAAATCTAAAATCTGCATTTCATCTGAAACGTGGATAAGAAATGTCTTCCAAAATCAGATGAGTTATAATTTTCAACTCGTGTAATGTGGAAGGATTTGGATAAGTTAAGAGTTTCAGTCTCTGGTCCATGAGTTAGATAGTTTATTTAGAAATGAAAACTAGTCACAAGGAATTTCTAAATTAATTTTTTATTAATCTTATTTCTTACTCATTTATCAAATTGTCAGGAAGAAATATTCTTCCTTGGAATTCAAAATTTTTTTTTGCACTGAAAATGTAGTTAATAGAATGGATTTTAAAAAGCATGTAAAAATAACACTTAAAAAAAACTTCCTATATTTTAAGTATATATATACAATATATATATAGTTATTGTATATATTTTTGTCACTACTTAAAACTGTCATCTACAGAGATGTAATGTGAAGCAGTCAATTTTAAAGCTGCAGTGGGAATTATCCCTGAATATGTTATCGGTCATCAAATGTCTGATGTTTTGGTAATGATTCATTTTGGGGACAGACACCAGGCAGACTAAAACCAAACAGAATTTTCTTATCTCTAAAAAAATCCACCAAAAACCCAACAACAAAAACCACTCAGAAATACTACAAGTCCATGTTATCTTTCCCAATTTTGCCTTGAAATAATGGATAGGAATACACAACCCAAGATATAAGACCCTGTAATACCTGGAATAATCTGTACCTTAAATAGTCTTTCTGTGGTCATATATTACTCCAGAATGGGATAAGGAAGTGTGGTGTGAAATTTTCATCTGGTTTCCTTAGGAGATGCCTTGCTTTGGTTTTCCTAAGGATTAAAATCACGATCCCAAAGTCTTATGAAGTAAAATCTTAATATTACACCACTGAATATTCTATAAAGAGCAGAGATGTAGTATTAGAAGTTTGGCAACAATCAGTAAGTGCATAGAGGAAATAGGTACCAGGTCTCAGTGAAAAAAAATATCTGCTTGAATCCCTCCCCTCTTCTCCATCTCCCTCCTTTCCACTCCCATGCATTACCTAAGCTATCTGGTGTTATGGAGGAATATTCATGAGGGAGGATGTCCTCATCTAAGTCAGATCTGTGAAGAAAAACAAACAAACAAAAAAATCTGGTACCTGAAATAAAAGCAATCTGACAAGTCAGCTTAAAGTGGATCAGAATATCTTCAATTGTGAGAAGCTTGCCACTGGCATAACAAAAACCAATAGACTGCTACTCATTAGTAGCAATAGAGAACCACTGCTCGTCTCCTTTGCACATTTTAGAAACTATTGAACTGTAATCTTGAAAGCAGAAAATTCTCAACTGGCTTAAACTGTGTCATATCAAACATATTGCAGTAGAACTGTGTATTTGCTAAAATGTATGAATAAAGAAGATCAGAGGCTGCAGAGGGAGAAAGAGATAGGGAGAGAGGAGGAGAGAGAGAAAAGAGAAAATGAGCAGTTTTCCAGAGGGAATGGAATGGAGAGGTTTTGTACAGAAAATTATTTCACAGTCACCAGATCTGATAATAACCTGCTCAGCTTGTGCTCACTGCTTCTGTTCTGGTTGCAAAGGCTGAGATTTTTTGGGTGGCACTGAAACCCCTGTCCAGGATGCCAGGCTGTGAGGAAAAGCAATGAATGGAAAGAGATGGGAAAGCAAGCAGTGGGCTTTTGGGTGGCCTTAGTGAGAACTCCCTCCAGACTTTTTCTTTTGGGCTGATTATGCTTCTAAATAAGACTATTGAGTGGTCTTTTTGAAAACAAAATACTGGAATAGATCTTACTTCTACTGCATGGAAGAACAGAAAATTTACATGATAATGTCAGTCCTTGCTGTCTTAGTGCCCCAACAGCATTCTCATAAACAATTTTGCAAAATCCATCCTCTTTTCATAGTTTTAGTTGAAAATGGTCCTTATCCAGTGCCAGTTAGCAGGACTAAATCCTTTATTAACCAAATTCTAACACTATTGAAGAACAATGGAATAGTTGCCAATTTTTTATTGAAAAACTAGATCCAACTTGACACAATTCTTAAATCCCCAGGAAATCTCATTTCAGTCCCTGAAAGACATTTTTCCCATGTTTTTCAATTTGCCTTACAAAGTATGTCTCAATTTTAAGGCTTGAATTCAGCAGGTAAGTGAATACAGAAAATGGATCCCTTCATTGTTTTGTCTCATTCTCAGTCACACAATGTCCTAAATTCAAATGCAGATCTCCTACAATTACAGTTTCATAAAAGAAATACAAGTATGCAGCATGCCTGTGGACCAGATTTCTATTTTTCAAGTGACACAAAGAAAAATACAGTTATTATTCTCATTTCTTAGACATGTACAAAACCTGAGCTGAAACACCTTCCTACTCAGAGGCCCAGGATATTTTATTTTCTACTGTAATATTGGTACTGAATGCAAATTTTGTGATTGTTCACTTACAGAGAATTTTGCATAGTATGGAAGGACACTTTTGACAGAAAACTAAAAAAGCTGTCAGGTTTCTCCCTGACTTTGTCAGTAGAAGTATTTCTTCTGTTTTCAACAAGACTAGGATTTAAGCCTTGATTTCTAGTCAGTTTTTATCCATGTATATATAGTATATAGGAAATGGCAAACACCTTTTTGAAATCAATCTAACAAAATCCTTTAGTGAAACTTAAGTCTTCTGAAGCTTTTTATTCTCTCTTTGCATATTGTTTTTTGTTGTTTCTTTTTTCCCCCCTTAATTTAGAAACATTAGCGTTTCAGTTCTTCTGAGATGTGCTGGATGAGTAACTGCTGAGAATGAGCAGTAATATCTTATAAACCTCTAGTTCACAAAGTGAAGTAACTTCAGCAAATGTAAACTTTCCACACTTTTCTATCATCATGCATTAAAGATTGCTTTTCTTATTTTCAAATATGTTGGAGTTAAAAGCTGTGTTCTGAATCTGATAGATGGAATTCAAAATACAAGGAGTGAAAAAGGAGCACAGGCTTAAAAGCAAAAACAGCAACAACAAATACAAATCAAAAAAAAAAAGAAACCTATTTGAAGCCACAGAAATATTTTAGGAAGCAAAAACTTTACTCCTCATTCGGACACAATTGACAGACATAACAGGAGGTAGTTCTTTGTCTTTTCTCAAATTTATCAAAGGTTTACATTAATTTTTGCCTATTAAGAGAAACTTAGTCATGTAATTTTCTCTTCTCTGTCCATTACGTCTATTTTGAGTAAAATAATATGCCTTGCAACTGAAACCATAAGGTCAAGAAAAAAAAATATACTCATTTAATAAGATAATAATTTATGTACTTTTTCTATTAATATCTCCTTTCTTTTAAAAATTACTTTCTTTTGTGTGTGTGTGTGGGATCAGATCAGGATGCTGAAAAGCAGAGGAGAAAACTAAGAGTGGCTTAGAAGGAGATCTGCCTCCCAAAGCTTTGAGAAGTGCTGCGACTTACACACTGAATTGAAATCTGTCTTAACTGAAAATACTACCAGGATTTATCACCTTTTAAAACAAATGTGTTAATTAATTTTTTTCCTTCACCAGTTGTAGTGAACACACCTTGGGCCCAAGGATGATAAAGATACCATGTATGTTCGGAGGGCGTTTTCAGTAAAAGCATCTCCAAAAAAGGCACATCAAAAGACAAGAAAGCTGCACATCAACTGTGTTCTTTTCCAGCCACACCCAGAGCTCTTCCTGCTCATATTCTCACACTTGCATCTAGTGAAACCAGTACATAACAATTATTTTCTGTGTATTCAGAATATCAGTTTATGACACAAATGTTATTGATTTACCTGGAACCAGCTGTCCCAGATTCAGTCATGAGTTAATGAGACCAGAAGAGATTCCTTTGTGTTAAAAGGAGAAGTGCTGGTTCTCTTATAACAGAGCTGTGGGAGAGATTTTTTTGCAGTGAATGATCCCCTTTGGATTTTTTTTGCTCAGTATAAAAACAGGAATTCCAAGGTTAAAAAAAAATACTTTGCACAGGGTTTGTGGGTTTGGGGTTTTTATAAATTAAGATTTGACAAACCATGTACTCATGGACTTGTAAATTTCAAGGTGTTTGCTTATCTTTCCCTCTTGACAAGATTAATTTATAATATGACCTGCATTTCCATACTGTAAAGCACAGGAAAAAAACCCAAACAAGTACTTGATCATCTGTGTGAAAGGTGGGTAAGGCATAGATCAGAAAAAATAATTTTAAATCCTGGCTTACTTCAGCTGCTGTAAAATCTTTTAAATTTGGCAAAAAACATTTTAAGTACCACGTAAAATACATTGCAGTTGCATTTAATAGCTATTTGGGTTTTGTTGTTCAAATTTTGCACTGAACTGAGTTCCAAGCTTTTAATATGATACAGAAAGATGTAGATTAGATTAGAACTCAGTCAGATGTAATGTCTTACAAGGAGAGTGCTGCTGTAGACCTGTCTGAATTGGTTGGTATGGGAATATGAGAACCAACTTTATTATTTCTGGTCATAAAAGTTGTAGAAATATGAACAGAGTTAATAAATAAGTCTCCCTATATTCATTTTTAAATTAAGAATACTTTTGTCCAGAAAATGAAAAATAGTGGAAGCATTATGCTGGTTTGGACCTCAGACTAGTAAAGACAAAGGGAATTAACAGATTAACATAAAATGTTCCTTTTACACATTCTTTCTTTGTCAAGAGAGAGGCAGGTTATAAAATGCAGTAGATTTAAAAACCCTCCTTGCTCCTGTGGAGATCACAAAATCCATCTCGCTGTATCTGTTACTTGAAAAGTCCAAACCTTTACTTTGGTACAAATATCCTAAGTACAATAGGCTGCTGTTTTTGAAATTTCCAATTTTACATTTTCAGGAATTCTCTGGTCTAAGCTTTATCTTCCAGGAACCCACTTAATGGAGGTTTTATAGGAAAAAGTAGAACAGACTATAGTTATTAAATATATTCCCTGCATCCCCATTAAAGAGATGCTATGCTAATTATATAATTTCTGTCAAAAGACTTTTTCTGCTCGACCAATTTTCTTGCTTGAATATGGTGTCATTATTTCCTTTTTCTTTTTTTTTTGTCTTTTTCAAACATATTCTTAGCCTTGATTTCCCTATTTCACTATTATATATATATATAATTTGTCTGCAATATAACTGGAAGATTGATATTCTCTTGCATTTTTACATTCAGGAATGAACATCTTGAATGTACACAGTGATATTCTGTGTTCTCTGAAGAGGCTTATTATTTTAAATGTTATGAAATCCTTTGTTTAGGAAACAATTTTTTTTTTTTAAGTGATAAATTGGCCAAGCTACAATTAATGAATCTCACAAACAGAGCATGCAAGTACTCTGAATTCCTGAGAGTACAGAGGAATTTTTTTTTTTGACAGAATAAATTTGACCATCAGGAAGTTAGCTTAAAAAACAGCCATGGCTCTTAATATTTAAAGAACTTTCCCACTTAAGTAAGTCAAACTGGTAACTCCTGAGTTTAAATATTGTGGGTTTGTTTGCCTCCTCCTTTCCCAGCCACAAAGATCTGAAGAATCTTCAGCTTTACCTTACAGGAAATATTTAGATAAAGAGCCTGTCTGATGTCATGTTTTGGGAAAGAAATCCAGGAAACGAGTGAGGGACAAGGGGGATAATGCATCTCAGTGATTCCCAGCTGTTGCTCAGTGTGCTGGGCAATACTGCCAATGAAAAAAAATCATTAAAGAATGTGATAACTTTAGTCATAGTTGCAGATAAAGATTAGGTAATCTGGGTTTGTGTTCTCAGTATTGTCTTAAAGATGATTTACTTGCTCTTGGTGCATCAGTCACCCAAGGCTGCACCATCCATGTGCACTCCCTGGAGACATCCACGGTGCCATTAATAAGAAAAACCCTATATGATAAATACTAGTTTTGAATTCAGAAGTGCATTTTTTTTTAATCAGAAAATTTTTAAACAGCACTAAGCATTCATGAAAACAAAATGTTCCCAGAATATTCTATTTGAAAAGTATATGGAACAAGTTATTTGTCAAATAATATGCTTGTGAATTATTTAACAGTCCTCTTAAGGCAGTATTACAGAAGTGTTCCAGAATATCTTTACTTTCTTTAGAAAATGGTAAACTTTGCTAGGAAGTTTTGATTTATTTCTTTTTATTTATTTCCTTTTCTTTCCTTGTTTTTTTCTTTAACTTCATTTTTGAATAAACAGATTTTTGTTTGTCTGGTTTTGATAAACATTGCATCTGATAGTGGGATCATAGATTTTGCACATTAGTATCCATTAACTATATGTAAGAACTGATTCTTACTCTATTTCATTCATTTTGGTATTTTCCTCTTTGGTAAATTTTATCAAGATTTCTTTTGCCACAATTGCCAGCATGTGGTTATCAGGGAATATCATATTAAGATTTACATTACTTTCTTGTTCAAATAAAGAGTAAAATACTTACTTCTACACTTAAAATTCAAATGCACACCATGCACACAGCCAACACTACTGTATCAAATAGAAGATGCAGCTTTCATTTAAGTAGAAGTTCTCTAAGAGGAATTGTAGCTTGAAAAAGAAGTTAAGATAGGATGTTTATGCTCTAATGCTGCTTGTATGATACCATATTTTAATATTGATTTGACCAAGGAAGTTCSTTGCATGAAATAAATAGTTAATTCCTCTCTGTGTAGTAAAGGGGGAACTAATTGTCCCAGAAGGCAACACACTGAGAATGACGTGTTTAGAACCATCTGGCCAATGTGGAAACTTATGATTCTGCACTGAAAATCATAGTTTTTTGTGATCATCCTGCTCAGAGTTGCTCCTCCTTCCACAGACAGAATTGTTTCCTGTGGACAATTACCCTGAAGCATTTCTGAGAAATGGAGTAGAACTGGACTTAATTTTCCTGCCAAAACTTGCATGTCTCAGAGAACTTCCTGGACTCAGAATCTCTCTCTTTCTGATCTTTTAGGACCCAGAGTGCATGGAAAATTCAGAAGCTGCCATTCAGCTCTTTTCCTACTTTTGAAATCATTAGCTAGCTAGTAGGGCATGCAAAGAAGCTGTGCCAACATGCTCTCCTGTTGGGAAAATCATTTGTTGAACAAACAGGTTCCTCTTTGGATGCTTAAAGTGTGGAGACATCAAGTGCACAGACATCCTTTAGCTGGGCTTAGCCAGCTCTCCAACCACATCCACAACTCCCTGCTCTGCTCCCCCTTCTGAAAGCTGCCTACCACTTGACATCTCTTTTTGGAGTGTAGGACTACAGAAACACTAAGTCTTATATATTTGTATGTGAGGCGTAGGGACTGTTCACCATTTCTTTCCTTATGTATTGCTGCAATTACAAATGACCATGGATAGGAGAAGTACTTGCCAATCAAAGATTGAAAAAATAAACAGGCTTTGAAGATTAGAATTTACTGATTGTACTGCTGATGAAACAGAAACATAGTAACATCTATTTTACTTCTACTTGGCCTTTGTAGCAATCAGAATACCTTGAGTTGGAAGGGATCCACAAGGATCATTGAATTCCCTACACAAGACAGCCCCATCAACTATGCCAGGTGCCCGAGAATAGAACAGAAGTAAAAAGTGATGATGATGATGATGATGATGATGATGATGATGATGATGATGATGATGATGATGATGATATATACCTGTATTTTACAGAATTATATGCAAAATGGCTTCCGCAAAATGACATCATACCCAAGGAATAAGGAGGAGGAAATAGTTTTTGTTTTATTCTAATACAGTAGGTGGGAATTTTAAAACATCCACGTCCCTGAGGGTTCCACTGGCCCTACAATTCTCTTCCTGTCCCAGCCAGGCCCAGGACACCCTGTCACCCCCAGCCTGGCATTAAAACAGCAGATCAGCTCCCCACAGCCCTGCCCTGCTGGACACAGTCCCACTGAGCTGGACACACCCACGGGACACATCCCATCCCTTTCCCCAGGGAGGTGCCAGGGCTGGGGCTACCTTGGTGCTCTGCTCCTGGCTGGGGGAAGGTAGCCCTGGCTGTCAGGATGTGCCATCACCTGCCATGAGCAGCCCTGAGGTGTTCTGACAAAAGCTTAAAGCAGTGTGGAAGCTGAACTTTTCATGGCTTCATCTTCTAAAATAGGCCATGAAAGATTCACTGCACAGGGAGAAGTCTAAGGACACCTTCAGGCTGCTTTTCACCACACCAGCATCCACAGAGAGCAGGTATTGTCTGGGTGTATGCAGCATCTCAACAACCACTTTCTTTTGTAAAACCAGTTTCTTTTGTAAAACTTCAAAACAAATTAAGGTGCTTCTACTTTGCTGAATTCTTCATACCTGTATGTCACAGCAGTAAGGCCCTGTCAGATGGTTATTCATTAATTATTCTGCTTTGGAGACTGTTTACCATCACATAATGGTGTTGCAGGTAGAAAAGACCAACAAATAGTCTATTCTATTTGATTTATAGATTAAATAGCTCACAACTATTACTTCTAATGTCATTTTTGAAAAATTACTTCCGACAAGAGCTGTGGTGGTTAAAAATTATGCTGGAAGGGTGGCACGTAGGTCCTGGTGCACTGAAGGACCACTGCCAGAGCATTGTGCTCTTTTTCAATTTGTCCAGCCCTGTCCGGGATATATTTACAAATATTTATGCTCAAGGCACAGAAGAAACACAGAAAGTGAAAAAACAGATGTTGAGGTATTGGCATAGGGAAGCGAGTTTGGTTTTTGTTTTTCCACTGAATCTGTATGGTGCAAAATGAGTAAATCGGAGGTAATATGAAGCAGAAATAGAAATCTGATAAACAGGCATAGTCTTTTTCCAACAGACCAATCTCTTTCAATTTCACCTCCCTTTCCATCAGAGATATGAAAGCAAAAAGACATTACTGTGAAATACAAATCCAAGATTAAAGAGAGTCAGTTAGGAACGTGTTCTTCCCTTCTTCTTAAAGAGAGAGGGGAACAATGGGAGTGAACAGGCACTGGGGATAGATATCTGCCTTTGGATGAGGAGCTTGACTGAAAAAAAAAAAATAGTAGAAACACTCGTTGCATACCTCCTGTGAAAACAAGTGAGGATATATTTCTTTTGAAGGAAAAGATGAATAGCATTCTGATAATATGAATATATAATTAGTTAATTAGTTGAAAACACCAAAGATGAGAACTTTATGGTTCATCTTATCTTGTAGTCCTGAGGCAATTTAATTGTTAATACCGTGATAATTTTTTGTTTTTATTGTGATCTTAATGAACCTGAATACTTGTGACAATACTGCAATTGTTATCAAATTTAAAGTTTCATTCTGTTCAGAAGAGAAAACATGCTCACAAAATTATGAGGAACATGAATATTAATAATAGTGGCATAATCTTAAATTATAAATTCACCCAAGTTCTTGAAGCTGTATTTAATAATTAACAACTCTACACTCAGTTACTACTGAAAATTATTGAAGCATTACTTTAGTTTTCTGTAGTTTATAAAGAAAAAAACATCGAGTATTTAATAAAAACCAAATTAAAAAAAATAAATAAATCTGGCTTCATACAATTCTCAGCAGAAGATAAAAGCAGGGAAACTTGTTATTATTCAGAAATGAACCAACGTGTCTTTGTGCTCTTTATTCTTTGCAGAGCAGAAAGTAGACAGTAAAACACCATTCTTGTCCTGAACCAGGAAAGTAAAATAAGTCTCACTAAAGTTTCTCTGTTTATTTCCATGTTCATGCCTATCTTGGCTTCACCCAAAGGTACTAGATGACCTCGATTTGCTAGCTTAGTTAGGATCTACTGAAAGCTGTTATTTTTTGCCAATAAAAATTTTCTATTTTTTAATACATATATGCTGCAATAATTGCCAGTTTAACTCCTGTTTAAAACCATGCCCTTTTTTGCCCCTCTTTGAAATAAGAATAGAGGTGAATTCCTCAAACATTAAAAAGTGTCCTAAACCTGAAAAAAAAGCCTCCTAAATTATAAGCTAGAAATTAGAATAAAAGTGATATATATAATGATTTCCAGCTCTTCATCAGCTAGCTGCCACTCTGATAAGCACAAATATATTTACAGACTGTGTTCACACAGTCATCAGCATTGACACTGCCTACCTGCCAGAATGGGAACTGAAAAATCCCTCTGAAAAGTTAATGGCCATCCTCAGTTTTGCCATATTAACTCATACATTTACCATTCCTATAGTATCTAACTATGGCATCTATGTTTTGAATGGTACTCACCAAAAGCTTTCAAAACATATTTCACAAAATTGTATTCCTTTTACCATTGCCTTATACTTTGCTGCCTACAACCCATCAGTCCTTCTCAGCGCTATATATTATTTCTGCAAAATCTATCTTCATATTAAGTTTTTACACAAAAGTATGTTCGACAGGCCTTTCATTTTCTATACACAGTTGCATGCAAAATTATGGGTATCAATTTAGAAAAAAGAATACAATTTGCAATTTGCAAATTACCATAATTCATAATTTCTCACATTGCCATCTCTACAATGCTTTTGTTTGCAGGGGCTCTTTTACATTCACTGTTCTGCTTCTTGTCTGCATAAATTATATTTGGGTTTATAAACATATAGTCCTAAACTATTATGACTACTCTGTAACTTAATCATGAATACATGCCCAAAGATCAGACTCAATTCAATTTTATGCACACACAAAAATACAGTGATGAATATAATTAAAAAAAAACCTTTAGTCCTTGACTTTGATTATTTGCATAAACATTTTATCAGAAAAACCTAAGAAGTCTTGAGTATCCACTGGATTCCACTAGGTCAGGTTGCTCAGAGCCCCATCCAGCCCTGCTTGGATATCTCCAAGAATGATGTGCAGCCTTTACCAGCACCTCACCACCTTCACACTGAAGAATTTATTTCTAATATCTAATCTAAACCTGCCCTCCTTCACCTTAAGGTCATTCCCCCTTGTCTTGTGTTCAAAGCCCCAGTCCATCCTGTCCATTCAGAGGTTTTTTGATTTTTAACAGTGAAGGAAAATGCAGATAAGACAAAACTCAGTTTAATGAGCTTTGAGGAGTATTTATTAAATTTTGGTGCTCATTTCAGTGTGGCCTTTTTGTTTTTCTCCCCTCCCCACCCCACCCCACCCCCAGTTCTTAGTTAGGAAAAGGATTGATTGGAGACATTGAAAAAACCAGCATTTTACTTGGTTTCCAGCCTCCTCACCTGTATGCATTATAAGAAAATAACACTTCCAAGGGGAATGACAGAGGACATTGCAATAAGAAGAAAAAATGTCTTTTTGTGTTGTGAAAATAGCAAGCCTACGTACTGCTGTCTGTGAAATCTGTCTTGGATAGCTAATGGCTAGAATAACCAATTTTCTAGCCATGGAGAAATAAACCTTGTTTATGAGGCACAGTTGATGCTGCAGCTGATTGAGTGGCTGTAAGCTGGAATTCTGTGTGCATCTTGATCCAAGCTGTGTTGCTTTCATTGCCCAATGGATCAAAACAATACTGGAAGGCATGGTCTTGATTCCAAACGAGGTGAAATGGATCATTATGGTTTGTAGACAGATGATACAAAATGCTAATGTTAGACCACCCCTTGGAGTCTCCAAGTACTCAGCCAACTGGATGAGCAGTTTATTTTGATGCTGTTAGAGCTCAGGGCCCAGCCCTGTTTGTTACTCTTGGTTGTGCAGAAACTGGGGCATTTATGACAGTCATGATAGTTCCATTGTGCTGGCCACAGTAAAGGTTTCATACACAATTCACAGATGATACCTCTTGGGGTAAGGATGTCCCAGACTACCCATGTTTGGAGACCTTTGAACTGTGGAAAGCACAGTCATTGTGAATTTATCTGCAGTGAGGGTTTATAGCATCTATAAATCTGAAATATAAGGCACCCCTAAGAGGACATTAGATTTTATTACCGCTTGATACATTTTTCACCTTACTTGGCAACACTGCTTTTATGAGAAGCAGATGAATTGTAAGCATGATATGGGCTAGAAATGGCCTAAGGCTCACAGGGTTGTCTGGAGACTTGCTAAGTGTGCTTAACATGCATTGGTCCCAGAACTGGCAATTAACATGCTACAAACACACTCATAAATTGGTTGTTCTCTCCCTTGTGTCATCAAGTTTCTCAGTACAGGCAGAACCTCCCCTCTTTGTTCCAATATTTTGCAATTAATCCATTTTTACTGTGGATGTGCTTTGTGCTGTGTTCATATTCTGCTTGCAGACATATATAACTCACATTCTTCTGAGATTCCTCTGTTAAATCTTCTATGTGCAGTGTGTATTTAATTAAATGAAACATGCTGATTTACAATGTGGGGAAATTGATGCAAACAAAAAAAAAAAAAAAAAGAAAAAATTAAAGTAAAAGACAAAACCAAAACCACAAACATGACTGTTTATGTCCATATTATTCAAGGTTGCAATATTCTTGCTGTTGCCATTCTTACTTTTAAAGGCATTCAGAAGTCTAATGATGAAAATTGTAAGCTCACCCTTTCTGACAAACTGTCATGGTTTACGGACACGAATATTCACAGCCTGACCACCACCATGGAACAATCTTTCATGCCCCTCTCGCAGCAGTCATCACTGCTGGACTTGGCTATTGATGAATTTCTACAATTGCTGTGTCTAGTTTTGTCTTTAACAACTCAAATACCAAAGTCAAAGCAACATACAATGGTTTTTAATCACTCAGTCAAAGCCATCCATATTGTTGTGACTGCTCAGAGATGGAGTTACTAAAAGTAAACTCCATGCAGGGAGAACACTGTAACAGCTGCAGGGTGCCAAAATTATTTTGGTACTCACCTGCCTCATTTTCCTTACTAATGGAAAAACCTAATGTGGATCTTTTCATAGACCCTCTTTAAATAGAAAAAATATTTCAGATCAAATTCCCTAAGCAGAAGGAACCAAAAGAGCACAAGAACTGTGAGCAATCCCAGCAGAAAAGCTCAGAGACTGAGACTGCTGAGAATGAATTGCCTGATAAACACTGACTGATGTGTGGCAATCTCAGCTGAGCTCACCTGATTGCTCTTTTCTTCCTCTTTGCCACTAATGTGCACTTTCGATCCTAAACGGAGGAGCATTAAGCAGAATGTAATCTAAAATACAATCCAAAGTATCAAGCACAGATAAATTGATTTTTAACACACTTTCAAAAGCGAATAATTTACTAAAAAGTTGGATCAAAAGTAAAACTTATGTTGCACTGGTTGTAGAGAGTTTTTGAATTCATAAAGAATTTAATTTACTCATAAAATTATCCTTTATTTTGTCAACAAATCTCCAATACATGCATTTTAATATTGTTCCTCTTAAAATCTGTTTCAGAATACACTGATAAATCTACAGACATGAATGTTAAGTAAGAAAGTGTACCAGGCTGAGGCTTATTCATAGAATAGAAATCTATAAATAACTTCTATTTGAATTAAGCAGTCATCTTTCTTGTCTCTTTTTTAAGCGTATAAAAAGTTTTGTGCTAATTAAGACCCTCATTTGATTTCTCACAAACTCCTTTTAAATTGTAGTATACTGGCTTTCTGTCTTCTGCTTGTATTGCCTGGTACTGCTAATATCAGGTTACCTTGAATTTCAGCCTATCTTCTGTCAGATAGAAATGAGCATGTTTCTGTTTCATTTTGTATGTTGTCTGTCATCTCATATGGTTTTATCTGTAACAGATTTGTCAGTTTTAACCTCACTGTAAGTTTTCTTACACACACGTTGCACTGCAACAATAACAAATGCAAAAATAAAAAAAAAAAATCAATACTTCATGCAAAACTTTTTGCAAGTCACACTACCTGAATCAGTTTTCAGCTATGTACAGTTCGCAGTACTTTTGGTATTTACAGTTATGCACAATGGTTGTTTTTATCATAAAATCATAGAAACTTCCCTAGGAGTAATGAGAGGATCTTTGCCTTGGTAAGAAATAGAGATAAGGAGAAGTTTCAGGGGTAGGGAGGAGCTGCTGGAACACAAAATAAATATATAGAAAAAAATACAGTAATTATTTTTCTGTTTCATACAAGTTGACAATCCAATACTTCTTGAAAGGGAAGTGTATGGAATTCTATAATAGGGAGACTCTGGAAAAATTAAGTGGCACCAGTTACCTGTATCTGGGAAACTGAACCCTGGGCTCTGTCTCCTATTTACCTGTCATATTAATCTTTCCCTAACCCCCCCTTAAAGGAGGAATTAGCATGCCATTCTTGTTTCTCCAGAACCCCTTCTACTCATCCATTCATAGGTGAATTATCTGGCAGGTAATTCAAGCCCAAGTCAACCCATCCGCACAATCTCTTTCCAACTTCCTGCCTCCACCTCAAGTTTGGTTTTTTTTTTTTTTTTGTTTTTGGTTTTTTTTTTTTTGTTTTGTTTTGTTTTTTTTTTCTGGTGCACTGATTTTGAGTAGTAGGAGCAGCAAGTAGGCTATTTTCACAACTGTGTGTTTACAGAACCCAAATCCTTTCAGTGTGTTTTTTTCTGCACTCTGCAGCCTACTCAAAATTGGTTTTCCTAACCAATGGTTATCAATGCTCATAAACTAAATCAGCCCTGAGATAGCTTCCAACCCATGGAAGTGGAGAGTGGAAAATCTTCATATTTCACACACTTTGCCTTTGTAGAGCATTGCTTGAAAGGTATAGATTCAGTTATTGAGATGCACCAAAGAACAATCTGGTATATTTACCCTTTCTACTGAGAGCTTTTCTTTAGGAAAAAATTTTATACTTGATATGCAGAAATGCTTTGTGTTTAAAATACAACAAGATACATATTTACATATTATCATTACAAAATGCACACAGATTGCTTGTGAGACTTAAGGATGCTGTGTCATTATCAGATGATAATCTGATTACTTCATTAAAATAGAGCATCTGAAGAGTTAGACTGGAATATTTTCTCTTTTTAAATTCTATGTGATACAGCTTGTAGTTAAATAAGCTGCAAAGCAGAAAAGAGAAGCTAATGTAGATAGAAAATAATAGCTTGTCTTGGATTTATAGTTGTTGAATTGGAAAGCCTTGTCTCTCAGAGGAACTGGGGAATGACTCCCTGAACCACTGGGCACAAATGAGTGTGCTTGTAAAAGAACTGTGTTTCCAAGCAATGCAGTATAGAACAGAATATATGCATTCAAATGGAGAGGAACTTCATCTCTTACAGAGGAAAGGGAGTAATTTAATTTACTGTGTCTACAAATGTATTCTCTTATCTGTGCATCAGAAGGTAAGTCCTCTCTTAGTGAAGAATTTGTACTTCCGTGTCTCTACATAATAAAAATTGGAAAGGTAAATAAACTCTATTGTATTAATATTCATTTTTTTTGTAAAGGCCAGCAATACCTGATCTCACACAGTGTGCCAGGAAAATTACTTTTTTTACAGTATACTATGCTGAAACCCACCTGGGCTGTTTTCCAGAAGTGCCAGCAGTATTGGAATTGCACTAGAATGAACAGCTTGAAACTGAACTTAGGTTTGAACTCCAGCATACAGAAATTGCTTTGAAAAAAAAAAAGAAAAGATAACTATAGGTTACTACAGAGAAGAGCAAAACAAAACTTTGTATTAGTTTCCTTTCCTTGTGTCACTGCTTTGCAGCTTCAGCAAAGGTCAAGTTTAATTTTCTTTCCTTTGTGAAGTGTGACTTTTGACTTTATCAAAGTTAGAACTTCTTCACAGCAATACAAGTAAGACAACAAAGACTTGAGTTTTAGTCAGTGGAAGAAAATTGAGTGCAAAATGGCACGGGCTAGACATAACCCATCCGTAGCATTTGGGTTGAAACCAACTCACTGCAGCTAATAAAACATCAGCATTCAAATGCAATATCATCAATGCAGTATCTGACTCTGCATATCTTCATGTTACCTTGGAGACTGCGTTGGTGGTCAGCTACTTAAAGAACAATTCAACTCCAAGGTCATTAATTATTCTTCAGATGTTATTAATGGTTAGCCTTTAATATATGGACTTTTCTTCTCTAAGTCCTTGGCCAAGATTTAAGATTTATTACAATGATAACATTTTCAGATCCCATAACACTTTTTTAGCTGAATGTGTTCAGAATGAGGATAACCACATATAGTCTTGAGTGAAACATATATTAATTTTAGAAAGGATCCTATGTAAGATAATTCTATTTGAATTCAACTTTCACCTATTTCCTTGGATTTATACAAGCATAAATGAGAATAAAATTAAACTCTGAAGATGACCATGTCCTCTGCTTCAGTGAAATCAAGTCTGAAATCAGGTCAATCCTTTCTGTGCCCCAAAACAATCCCTGCAGACCTCCCTTTCATGGGGCAGGTATCTCATGGGATTTGTGGAAGAAAAGGATGAAATGAAAAATGCAATTTTTCTAGCAAGAGTAGGGGGTATCACAAAGTTGGTACCTCTGTATACATAAAAAATTATTAAAGAATCTACTTCAGAAGCAGATTCATCCTCATGTGCAAACTAATCTCTGAAAGCAGACACATACAACCTGCCACAACATGAACATCTAAGAAATCTGTCAAAGTATTGTAGGCTGCACAGAGAAAATTATCAGGACAAGATTTTACTCTCTTTTTTCCCTAGCAGGGGCAAAGTGAAATTGTTGCCATCCCAGAGTATTTCTTACAAAGTAGCTAACGAAAAATTATGATAACCACATTTATGTATTCTAACATTCTTTTGCTTCGTGTAAAACCTTCACTGTAGGTTTCTGCCAGCGGCTGGCTGGAGGGCATAAGCATTTAAGCTGAAGCACACTTGTTTCAAAATTACTGCAGGCAGAGGAGATCACTTCTGAGCTCTGAATGATACAAGGTTCTTGTGCACAGGCTTCTATCTCAGGGTCATTGGTCACCATTTAAACACTCAGACTGAATGATCTTGAACAAAAGGTTTGTTTTTCTGCTCTCTACTTCGTGAATGCCAGTGGCATCGTGGCTGAGGGAAAAAAAAAAAACAGAGTGATTTTACAAAAGGAAGAGTATTCAAGTCAAAACTTATGCACTGACATGTCATTTCAAAACAAAGGAGAGATTTCAACAATACATTAGTTAAATAGCATTTTAAAGTTTCTGATTGTTGATGTTGTCTGTCAAAAGTGATGGACAAATAACCTTCATTTCAATTTGATTCACTTTCGTTCTTACATCACTTGTGGTTGTTAAATAGTTGTTTTGTCTAAGTTTCATTTCAATGAAATTGCACATTTTATTGAAGGGATTAGAATTTAGTAGGAAACTGGAGCTTAGAATCCATTTTTCTGTAGTATAAACAGTTTGATAAATGATCAATGCTGTGTTTTTTCCCAAGTCCTTTTCAGCCTTGTTTGTATTAAATTCATGGTTTTTTTTTTAATTCTCTCAGTATTCCACAGCTGCAAAGATATTGTACCTTTTCAATCTGTTTAGCTTCCCAAACAGACACATGCAAATGCCAAGAACACTAGACATAATGCCTGCACCTGTTAATGTTTTCATGTACAGAAAAAAGTACATATCTATCATTACCATATTTTTCTGGGTAATACCAAATTGCAATATGCAGTTCATGCTTCGTTTGCCTCACTACTACGTAGTGAGTATTTGCTTTATAAGCAAATAAAGACACTTTTAAATCAAAAAAAAAAAAAAAAAAAAAAAAAAAAAAAAAAAAAAAAAAAAAAAAAAAAAAAGAAGGAATAGAGAGCTACCAGAAGTGAAGCAGTTTCTCAATCACTGCTGTCCCACATAAATTTAATGAAAGACAACTCTATACAATAGAATTGGGCTGCTTCATTTTCAAAGTTGAGAATGATTGCTTTTTGTCATTGACAACAGTGAAGTAAAGATGTTGCTTTACCTCTACCTAATTGGAAGACTTACTTTTGGTTAAAGGTAATTTTTAGATTTACATGCTCTCTCTTCAAAAAAACTTTTTTCTATTTGAAAAGCAAATAATTTGCCATCATTAAGATAGAAACTTATCCCTGTGTTAACTCACATGGTATTTAATCTGCTATTCTGATTATGTGAAAAAATTTGCATAGTGAGGTATCTATATTTTCATAAATTTTATGAAAAAGGGAGTTTATAGAACCACAGGGTAGCTACAATAGATACCACAGAACTATAGAACTTACTTTGGAAGAGACCTTAAAGATAATCTAGTTTAACCTGCCTGCAATGGGCAGGGACACCTTCCACAAACCAGGTTGCTTAAAGCCCCATCCAACCTGGCCTTGGATATTTCATATATGAATATCCAAGTCTGGAAATGCACAAAAAACCAAAATTTTGATATTACTTTTATTGTAAAACAATGTAAAGGAAAATATTTCACACACACAGGGCGGCAGAGCTTTTTAGTGGTGAAATATCCTCTTTATCCTGTGTACTAAACTTTTCTTGAAACTTCCCAAAAAACATAATGCCATTAAGTGTAAGTTTACTTTGCCTGTACAACCTGTATCTTCACATAAATCCTTCATAGTATTAGTGATTATTCTGCTGGCATAGTCTAGTGTTAATTATGTTCCACATCTGACATTGACAAATGATTTCTAAAAGCTTATTGTGCTTAAAGGGAATATACAATTTAATGCTCATGATAATTTTTCGTGAAAAGCATGGGTAGAGTCATCTGAACAGCTCTTTTTATTCTGCATTCCCTGTGAAAATTTTTGTATCTTTGTAAGAATTAAAATACTCTGTTACTTTGGTAATCATTAACATAAAAATTTTTAGATGCTTTTTTGACTGTATTGCTTTGAATGTTTGTTACACTTCTGAATTTTTTTCCACCATGAGACACATTTCCTTCTATCACTATGAAGCCTGGATGGAGTGAGGGATGGAGGGCATTCTCAGACAAATGTGAAACTTCGAGATGAGAAGGAATTTTGACAGAGAGAGTCCTTTAAAAAATTCCATTATCAGGCAAACAACTTAAAAAAAAAAAAAAAGGAAACTTAAATGGTCTCATAATACTCTATAATAATAGCAACATATTTAGTAATTAATTCATCATTACAATAGATACAGTTGTTGCAGTAGATGAATCTTTAAATGACAGAGAAATAGTTGCTTACTGAATCGTACTGAAGATACATTAATTGTTTTGGAAATACATTTTTATTTAGTTAAGTATTAAATAGTCATTGCTCAATTTCAAGGAACATGTATTTATTAAATAAAACCAAAAAAGGAAATAACATTCTTCAGGGAGTTAAATTACAGTGTCAGATTTCTGGCGGATAAAGCACACAACCACAAAAGAGATGATATGGCCGCAATGTTTGTGAAACTGTTACAAATATATCTACAATATTTTTTACATAGCATTGAATATAAAAGGAAAAAATAATTGGTCCCAAAATTTTAGCTAATGCAAATATGCTGAATTTCAGGTTGAAATCTAGTTCAGTAAGATGAAGTTTTCATCTTCTCTACTTAGAAAAAATGAAAAAAAATACTTAGCAAGCAATGTAAGAACAGGTTATTGTACATTGCTTGAGAAAGAAGAAATCACTTGTTGTTTTTTTTAAATATGGGATCATAGTGTAGGTGGATTGACGTGAAATCAAATGATAATAAGCTGATATCAGGTAGTTCTAATATTCTATTTGCTGATACTGCAGTCAATATCGTGACCCCTCCGGCAGTAACACCTAAAGCTTTTCCATTGACCTCCAGAGAGCTATTTACTGAATGATATTCATCTGCTTGTTTTATGCCCTTGAAATCCACATGTCTCCTGGGTAGTCACGATTTGAGATTGACTTTTGTACTATCAAGAAAACCACGGAGGGAGGTGACAGCTAACAGACCCACCTGACTTGTGAAACTCATCCTAAACTGAAGTCCATTTTTCCTGCAAAAGATTCCTGTTTGCCTTGGATTTTTTTCCTCTCTGTAAACTGATTTCTTCTAACTTTGGTTCAAAAAAAAAAAGAGAAAAAAAAAAAAAGATAGCATTTTGCAGGTGAAACTGTCATTTAAATGAAGAAATACTGTAGAGCAAAAGTGCAATCATCTGGAAGGTAGTTCTTTATCAGAAGATGAAGCTGAATCAAGGTAATGTAAATTCCTTGAGATCTGAATATTTTCTGAACTGATAAATTGCACCAGGAAGGATTTATTTCGCAGTTTTATGACTATACTTCATTATTTTATTTTTAAAAATGATGGTTTTAGAAGAAATACTTGGGAATTCACTAAATCATGAATATTGTATTTTAAAACAAAGCATGTGCAGGTACCTGATTCTTGAATCCTAACAGCCACAAGATTAGAAGAGTGGTACTCCTTGCTAGATGTGGGCCTTGCTTTTTTCCAGTTCAATTTTTTAGTAGAATCTTGTCAGTGCTGAAGTGGATTTTGTGCAAGAGGCAATCTCATTAATTTCTGGTGTAGCGATACTAGAGAGTGGAAAGAAATGTATTCACAAGCCTCTGCTGTGTACGAGGTTATCATTAATCTTTGTACAACCAACTTAGGCAAAAATAATGGCCTCACTTTGTGCATCACTCCAGTTTGAGCTGAAAAACATCCCAAGGTGAAAAAAAAGTGTGAATACCAAAACATTTGTAGAAATATATATGTGATTTTTATGAACAAGTAATTGAGAAATAAGTTTTCTTTGTGTTTTGCTCAGCATCATGTGATACTGCAAGCTTTTTGTTATCATTCATTTTTACAGCCAAAATATTTCTAAGTATTACTGTTAAATATTAAATATTACAAAAGTCTACAAAGAGGAAAAATGAAATTACAAGTTAAGTAAAATCCTATAAGTTTAAAAGTATACAAATATTTCGTTAAAATTTTAAGGGATTTTCAATTAAAATGTTCTAGAATACTTTGTCAAACAAGATTGGGAATGCAGGAACACAAGTGTCTTGGCATGTGTAAATCTGTGAAACCAACAGTATAGTAGAAATGGAATTTTAGCAATTGATTTTGGTTTATTTTTATGATGTTTGGTATTATCCTTCACTCTACTTTTATAAGTATATGATAGTTAGAGGCTTCATTATTAGAATACCTGAAAATATTTTTATCTTCATGAGAATGTGAAATATTAATCTATTTTAATATATGGGCAGAAATGGAATTAATGTGTTCACTCAGTGATAATCTCAGAATTGAAATCTTCAACTGGTAAAAATTACCGTAGATCCAATAAAGTCAGTGTAATATTTTCTCAGAAATGCAAGTTACTGCAAGTGCTAAAGTTATGCTGTTCTTTAGGTAGTGCTTTTAATGTTCCTGTTTAGATTCTCCACATGGAAATGATGTGATGTTTTGGGAACCATTTTCAAACAAATGAAAGGCAGCAAGGAATAGTTAGCATGGGTCAACAAAAGCAAAGGCATTCTTGAGCAGTCAGATCATCGACAGAGAAATGTCTGTCTTGATGGATGAGGGGGAAGCAGAAGATATTGTGTCTACCTAGGCTTCAGTAAGGCTGTCAGGGCTGTCTTCCATAAGTTCTTTATGAAGAATCTGATGAGATGTGGGCTGAATGAGAGACAGGGAGATGGACTGAAACCTGACTGATGATGGGCACAGAGGGGGGTGAGTGGCAGTGCAGTGTTTTTGGTAACTGAACTGGCATTATACACCGGGGTCAATACGGGGTCCAATGCTCTAAATGATGGGGCAGAGCTGTGCCCTCAGCAAGTCTGCAGATGACACTAAACTGAGAGGAGTGGCTGATATGCCATATTGTTGTACAGCTGTCCAGAATCTCAACAAGCTGGGGAAAGGGGCCAACAGGAACTTCACTTCAACAAAGTGTGCAGCATCCTACCCTTGGAAAGGAAGAGCTCCAGGTGTAAGGATAGGGAAGGCAGCCAGGTTGAATGTGAGCCAATAGCAAAGGGCAGAGGTATCCTGGGATGTATTAGAAGATGTTACCAGCAGGATAAGGGAGGTGGTTGTTCCCTTCTACTCACCAGGGTGAGGCCAGAGCCAAGTACTCCTGCTGAGTTCTGGGATTCACAGCATGAGGCACATGGAGCTACTGGAGGAACTCCACCAAAGGATCCACAAAGGGATGAAGGAGCTGGAGCACCTCTCCTATGGGGAAAGAGCTGTGACTGCTGCAGAGAAGAAGGCTCACAGGGATCTGTGCACAAGTACCTGAAGGGAGGGTTTGAAGTACACAGAGCCAGGCTCTTCTCAGCGGTGCCAAAAACAGGCAACGGGCTCTAGGGGGCCTTGCAGGCTGTTCAGACCAAATGAGCTATGGAAGACCCTTCTTAACCATTCTGCGAGTCTGTGAAGGTATATGAGCTATTTTAGGAGGCTGACAGATGATATGAAACTTATTGGGGATATGTACTCCATTGAAAATTTCTCTCCAGTTTATTCTACTGAAAATATTATAAAATATGCCACAGAAACTTCATCAAAAATATTTACTTCACCAGTGAGATAACAGGAAAACCAGCCAAAATAGTCTCAATTTTCTCTCTGCAGCACTTATTATTTATTCATTTTATTAGTAATAAATAAATATTTATTAAATATGGAAAAATATTTATGCACATTTTAAAAAATGTATTATTACTTACCCGTAAGTTTCAGTAGGCATGAAAGAACATATTGATAGTTCAAATCAAAAATATAACAGGCAATATTTATTTCCATATGCTGTGCTGCATTAGTGTGTGATAGTAGCAAAAAATACACTATGATATGTTTAGTAAAGTATAGTTTAGCTTTAAGTACTACTTTCCTTCACATAATTACAAGGCACATTATGCATAGGTGGACTGGGTATAACATTGAAATACAATAAAATGTATGGTAGTCAGAAACATCAAACTGTTTAAAACTCACATGTTTTTAAAGTTATTTACAAGGTTTTTATATAGACTGGGACAAATAATGTGCTATCCAACATTTGAACCATGCAACATAATTTTCATATTAAATCTAATTGCAATATAGATTAAAAAATGACAGAGCCCTAACTCATCTGAACAACTGAAAGGAAAGAGTTAAAAAACTGCTTAGTTTTAATGAAAAAGAATTATCATGTCAATTGATTGCTGTCCTTGTTAAAGAAAATGAAGATAGAATCTGATGAAGAGGAGAAACCAAGTGTGACTGTGTGCATCACAGTGTAACCGTATATGGAGATCACAAAATAAGAAAATCATTATAGCTTTGAAATTTCTCTTTACGTGCAAGTGCTTTGGATACCATCACTGAGATGCTGTCATTTTTTGGAAGTGATTTATGTCTCAGTAGGCATAAAGCTAGTATTTTTCTTTGCAAAATGAAGGTTAAAATGATTAATTAAATATCTTGGTACAATCATTCCACAGTGTGGGGGCTGGTCCATTGCATATATCAGATAACAGATTTCATTGAGTCATAGAATAGCTTGGGTTGTAAGGGACCTTTAAAGGCCATCTAGTCTGACCCACAATTTGTGTCTCTAGTTATTTTCTATGAAAGGAAAATCATCATCATAAAAATAGTGTGTACAGAAAGTTATAATTGTAACATTCAACTACTTCAAAAAATAACTACTTCCAATAACTGTAATAATGTAGTGGTTTCTATGGTCTGACCAAGGTGTGGACAAGCGATAATCTTCATCCCCATCCCCCTTGGAACACTACTGACCTTAATTGTACCCCAAGTGCAATGGTGCCATTGTCACTGGATTTCTTCAAACTGCTGCCAGTTACCAACCTGGGCTGCAGTCAGGATGGAAACTGACTGAGGATGGTGCTGTGCAGGGCTGGAGTTGGGCTCAGTTGTCCTTGTGAGTCCCTTCTCACTCAGATTACTCTGTGACTAAAATCAATCATAAACCTGATTATGCAGCCCCATAAACAATGGCCTCAAGTGAGGCCCTTTGATCTCTCCTGGACCACAGTGGGCTGTGCCAGGGTCTCCCTCAGGGTGGGACAACTCTCAGAGCTTGGGAATTGCCAGGGTCACAATATTCAGAGAGCACCACAAAAACCAGCAATGGGGGCTGGGCTGATACCCCACTCCTCTACTGTCAACACTCGCTCATTGAGAAATGCCAAGAAATTTGAAATTAGTATTTCAGAGAACTCAAGGGGAATTTTTTTAACAGGTACCTTTGTTTTATCCATATATATGGATACAAATCTCTGTGTTTATGTGTGTGTATGTGTGCATTGATTGAAATACCCTATATCAACTCTAGCATAAATATTGCCATCTTGGATCTATAATTAAGTTAGTGTAGTGAAACCTACTGACTCACTCTGTAAATGTTAAATTAGTCAATGATTAAGTGCTGCTAAATCCTATAGATATAAACTATTGAAAAAGTCTGAGACTAAGACTGGCTTTGACCATACCTAAGCTCCATCAGGAGTTTAGAAAACAAGGGTTTCTCCTCTGAAATCTGTGACTGTTGGAGGGTCTGCCTCTCACTTCTGCATCTCTAGACTGTCTGTATCATTTAAACTTGATTTCAACTCAATTTTCTTTTGTATATTTCATCTATGTAGTAAGCAATAGAGTGAACTTTGACATTTATCAAGTCACACCTTCACAAATTTATACTGAAATTGGTTTTGTCAATACATTTGACAGTGATTCCTTAAGTTCCCCAAACCACTTATTTCTGACAAAGGTAAGAAGCCTGAGATTGAAGAAATGCTTGATTTATGTTCTGGTTTATGTTGATCTAAATTATAGACAGTAAGAGCAATAACTGAAAAAATTAAAAAGCTAATGGTGCTTGTAAAGTTTCTTTATGTATGTTGTGACTGGCTCATAGAGCTGCACTCTCAAAGGAAACAAAATGAATCCAAATTGCTGTAAACTCAGCTATGTGACATAGCTATGGATCTTTTATTTAAATACAAATCAATCTTTATAGATATTAAAACACCTACACCAAACAATCAAAGAGTATCATCGCTTATATAAAATATCTCCCTGCTATGAATGATGAGGAGTAGCACACAGGAAAAGAAAGTCCATAATGCAACATCTTTTTTGTTTAATCTTTTTCTTTACTTGAGTGTGGCTTAAAAATTAAAACTGTTAGCAGAATATAGCCCAGTTTTTTTTTTTCTCTTTGTTTACAATAATTCAAGCAGGAATTGCATATACTCTCTCATTATACCATTCTGAAACAACCTTAAGTTGAATAATACACATCCTCTTGAAATAAATGAGAAGGAAATATGTTAGAAAGAGAGGAATATGTGGAAGATATGTGGAATGTTTACCAGAGAAAAATTACCATAAAAATTATCCATCTTCTCTTCACAGCAGAGGTGTAGGTGCACAAATGAAAGGGACAAAAAAAGGTAATGAAAGTGATTGGGATGAATCAATGCACGAATGCTTATGCACTGAGATTGTATCACACTGTGACTGACTAAGCTGCTCTCTGCAATTTCTCTTTCTTTAGAAAGTGGACAACACAGATCTTTGAAGACTTCCATTTGCACATGGAGAAGCTCTACAAAGACCTTTTACTTTAAGAATATTGGGGAAGCTCTATATACTTTGCAACATTCTTTTGTCTTTATCACAGCTCAGCACATAAAGCACACAATATTTGTTTTTCCTAATTACCACAGTGCTAGACAATCTTCCAATGTGTATAAATATGGCAATTAGAAAATATGGACTAAAGACTACTTATCTGTCTGAGTAGTGATCTTTAAGTGGATTTTAATATAGAACAGAGGCTCTTTTTGATGAGTATATGCCGTGCACATAGCCTTAAGAATCTTATTAGGGTATCACCTGGCAGTGATGATGAGAGGCCTCTCAGCTTTTGGAAATCTCTGAATCAGGGATGGCACCCAACAGTCAATGTGAGCTTCATTACTGGCAAAGACACAGTGCAGGTATGCAGACCTAAAATCCTAAAGTACTGCAGCAAATATAACTTTTCCTTTTTTTTCTCTTTTCCTTTTTTTTTTTTTTTTTTTTAATTTTTTCTGATACAGCAGTTGTACTTCACGAGAAAGTGCCTGTGCAGCAAATTTCACATCGCAGGAGGAAGAAACTTAGAGGAAATAGTTAACCAGCTAGAAGATTTAATCTTATCTGATTCTTGAATGCTCCAGAGGACAGAAAAAGTAAATCTTTCTGCTAATCTTTGATTAGCAACATTTTTTTTTTTTTTTTTTTTTTTTTTTTTTTTTTTTTTTTTTTTTTTTTTTTTTTTTAAAAAACCCAAAAAACAACAACAAAGTATTTACTAAAATTCAGAATTATTTTATTTTATTATTCTAAGACAATGTTTACCATGACTGTTATGGCTCTTGAGCTTTCTAAACAAGAATGAGCTCCATTAAGTTACCTGAAAAACTGTTAGGGATTACAGGGGAAACAGATTTCACACCTCAGGCTCCTTCCTCCCAATCCTGTGTAAATCCCCAGCTGTATCTAGATGCCAGGTGAGCTCTCCAGTGCCTGAAAATCTTGAGCACAAGCCCAGAAGTACCTTTGGCTGGAAGGACTGAGGCACCCTTTGTTTTCTCCTCTCCTCTTGATCAGGACACTTAACATTGACTTTTAGAGGAGAGTTTAGCAGAGCACAGTGCCTACATGCTCTTTGTCTGGACTCCCAGCTGGAGCACAGTAGAGATTTGAGCTTTTACTCTCAGAAGTAGCCAGTCTTAGGACTGGGTCGAGCTTGCACAGTCATCATAACTGACATGCTCTCTGTAGATTTTTTTTTTTCTTTTTTAACACTTTGTAAGCGTCTTTCTCTTGTGTGCTACCTGAGCCCATCTGAATGAAATGCACAAAGGGTTCTGGAAGCAGAATGTAGGACTCACTGTAAGCATTGACCTTTAACACTTCCTCTCTTCTCTTGCAGAACAAGAGGGTCATACGTACCCACAGCTTGTTGGATAAGATCTCTTCTGGGAGTTGGAAGAAGTCAGTTCAAAACCCACAAATTTGAGGAGTGAACAGATTCCAAATGTCATTCTTTTAAAGTAATTTCTCTCAGTTTTTATACATTAGCACACAGCAATCCACCAGTAGAGTACTAAAAGGAAAGGGGAAAGTGACCTGTTTTTCATTTCTAAGAGGACTCATTCAAGTCCCAGAGATAGGATTCTGGGCTGAGGATCAATCACAGCAACCTCCAGTCCTGCACTCTCTGCTTCTTACTGCATTTTTTAATTTTTAAAACTGCTATCAACCCTCCATTTATTTTCAGCACTGTGAGACTTCAGTGGCACTGTTAATATACCACATTTAGTATCCACCTTTGAAAATTAACTAAGGTTTTCAGTGAGACTAAAATTAGATGCAGAATATCACAAAAATGCACACAAATTATTCAGGTAGGACACAATACAAAGAATTTGAGATCAGATTTCAGTGCAATTTTATTTTTCATTCTGGACGCATAAATGTAACCAAACATGTACTTTAATATAATAACTGTTACTAATCCCAAATAAATTGTAAATAATGATAGAAAGCTGCAGTTACATAAAGTTTATAGGGAAGAAAAAAACCCAAACAACTACAGAGTATAATACTGCCCCTTACTCATTTAAACATACATGCCATTCTGCTGGCCCAAACCATAGGATTATTAAAAAAAAAAAAAAAAAAAAACCAAAAAAACCCAAAAAAACAAAAAAAAAACAAAACCCTACAGAAAAACAAACAAACAAACAAAACAAAAAAAAAAAAGCCAAAACACCCCCAAAAACTACTGGAGAAAACTGAAAGTATATTGCCTATGAAAAAGCAAATTACTATAGCTGAAAGATATAGTTGAAATAATTCAAGAAAAATGTAGGTACCAGGAGAGATGTGTAGGTAGTGGAATTTATAGATTTGCTTTTCCTATATGTGTGATTTGTGAAAGAATAGGCTTAATGATTTTGATCACTCAAGGCTGAAGTGATCAGATCACATGAGTGCCTATGAGAGGCATCATAAGAATTTTGATAACCCAAATTTTTATTTATTCACTGGAAAGAATCATTGTATGCATCACTTTTTTTGCTCCATAATTCCCTCGAGTTCATAGCATGACTCACATGCCCATTAGCACAGCAACTACATTTTTGAGAGGATGAAAATCCTGAATCCATTTAACTCCATTTAAAATTGGTATATGTTTAAACACATAGTTACTTTGAGAAGTAACTTCTTTCTTAAGCATTCAGAGTGAGGCAATTGCACTGGTTAGAGAAAAACAAAAACTTGGGCATGACATTTCACACTGAGGCACTAAAGGACACCTCTTTTACTCAAGAAAAGTTTTGTGGCAGAGTGGGTGCAGGTCTGTCTGAGAGATACTGCTCATCTAACCTGAGATGCTATTTTCTGTTATGCTATTTCATATGGATGTCTTTAACAATAACTTTCTATTATCCTAAGGTAGTTCAGTAAATCCGCACAGTATGAGGAACCCCCTGTGATTTCTGCAGGGTTTCTCTATTTTCTCATCACAAACAGATCTGGAGGGGAACTCGGGAAGAGTCATTTACCGAGGCTTATTTTGAGCTCAATAGTTTTGTCCTTCTGCCTTTTCCTTCTCCTTGTACCTGAATAACCAAGAGCTCCTTCTGCACTTGGAGGGACAAAGAAGGTGTCAGGGACAGAGATGAGGCAAAGGAGTGCTTCTGTATTCTGGGGATTGACTGGGAGACAGAAAGTGTAGAGAAAGGTGTCAGACGGGACAGATGAAGAGGAAAGGAGGAAAGTTGGAAAGAACTGCTAAAACTAGAATCTGCATATTTTCTACACCTACTTTTCTCCCTGGATTTCTTCTGTCTGCTGATCTGAAGAGAAATGCTGTTTGTCTTAGGCAGTGCCAGTTCCATTCTGTATATTGAACCATCCTGAACTGAGAAAAAACAGAAGAGGTGAGATCATCCCCAAGTCTCAAACTAGAGATTCATATGCCTAAATCTCACATTTTTGTAATGGCCTGACCTTGGCTTGCTGCCAGGTGCTACCAAGATGTTCACTCACTCCTTCTCAGCAGGGCAGGGGGAGAAAATACAATGGAAAATTCCTGAATCAAGGTAACAACAGGGAGTTCCCTCACCAATTGCCATCACAGGAAAAACACTAGACTTGGAGAAGACTAATTTATTTTATTGACAATTAAAAATAGAGTAGGATAGTAAGAAACAAAACCAGTTCCCTTCCACTTTCCTGATCTCAACTTCCTTCATTCCCAATTCTTCCACCTCTTACCCTCAAAGCAGTGTGTAGGGAATGGGAAATGAGGATTGTGGTCAGTTCATAACACTTTGCTGCTGCATCTCCTTCCTCCTCACACTCTTCCCCTGATCTGGGGGGTGTGGGGTTCCTCCTATGGGGCACAGTTTTTTGGGAACAGGCTGCTGCAGCATCCAAGGCTGCCCTTGGACAGCAGGTCCTGCCAGGAGCCTGTTCCAGTGTGAGCTCCTCTGCATGGGCTGCAGCTTCCCTTGAGGCACATCCAGCAGCTCTGGGATGTGGTTCCCTCTGTGGGCTGCAGTGTGAGTCTGCTCCATCATGGTCCTCCATGAGATGCAAGTAAGGGATTTTAGTCACAAGGAGTTTTGGCCTGGGTTGCAGGGGAATCTCTGCTCGGCCACCTGAAGCACCTACTCCCACTCCTTTGCAGACCTGGAGTTCTGCAGGGTTTGGGTTTTTTTTTCACTTTTCCTCTTTCTTCTCCCTCACAGTTGCTCTGTGGTGTTTTTATCTTTTCTAAAGTACGTTATCACAGAGCTGTCACCAGCATTACTGAGGGGCTCAGCTTTGGCCAGTGTGAGTCCATTTTAGAATGATTGCATCCAACAAAGGGGAATCTCCGGGTCTCTTCTTCCAGGGGCCATCCCTGCCTTTCTCTCATTACCAAAACCTTGCCACGTAAACCCAATAAAATTCTCATTGGTGCCCTGCCTAAGCCTAGTTCTCTTTCATTTCCAAGGGAAAGGTAAATTACTTGTGTAATAAACTGTAACAAAAAGAATGGAAGCACAAAAGAAAGGTTTTCAGAAATTAATTGTTTGTACCACTTCCAAATGTAACTCCTGCAAGCATCGTCTAGGGTAGTTTGTTTATGTAATTTCTCTCAAGCAGTTTTACAAGTCTTTAGTGCCAAAGTCTCAAGTCTTCTTTTCATGGCCACTCTACAGCAAATGTCACAGTCAGGGAGCTTTACAAGATAAAAAGTCTTTATGAGCCAACAACAAATAAACTATAATAAAATGACTGCATATCTAATTATGTGCCACTCAACTCACATATGGCACACTTGTAATAAAGGGTTTTTTTTTTTATTTTCAGATTTTTAATTTACAAGCTTGTCACTTGCAGTTTAGTCATTTTGTTCAGATAGGGTGAAAAATTACTTAAGGTTCCTCTAATTGCCAATTCTTATTTATCAGTTCTAATTATGGATAATGCTTGTAATATAAATCACACACAGAGTAACCTGTGGCACAGGATCTAAGAAGGCAGGTAGTGAGTGTAGAGGACCATGGTTGATTTTATATATATTATGAATATTAGTATTAAATGCTGAAAAAATGTTTATCAGAGAAGATTTCTAATTGTTGTACACTCATGGAGTGTCACTAAGATAAATAGTATTGGGATGGTTCTACATTCTTTCTAATCATATGGAATTCAAAGAAAGCTGATAATTAGAGAACTGTTATTTTGTATCTAGGCCACTCACTACTCGCACTTTTGCTGAGCAAACAAAAGCACAGACCTTTGGAAAACTGCAGGTGTGCAAAGCTTTGTGGAAGTCTCTCTGGATAAAACCCCATTGCAGAAAAGTTTTAGAAGATAGTCGCAACCAGTTTGCAGGATTCAGTTTATAGATCATCTTTGTGCTGGTTTGGTCTCCCTAGATGTAAAACACTGTACGTGCTCAAGCCTGGTGGGCTCTGCTGATGTGCTCTGTCATTCTCCTTGGCCAGGCTGAGCCAGCAGCTACCAGAGGTGGGAATGTTGTAGGGGGCATTGGAGGAGGAAGCAGAGAGGGAGACTGACCACCAGTGCTTCCTATTACTATGAAGGTTTAGGGGAAAATCTGTAAAGAGTGAATGGAGAAGAGCAGAGAAGGATTGTTGTATTGACAGGGATTTGAATGGAGACACCATGGTGGTGACAGTGGAAAAGAGGGGTAATTAAGGATCTAGTTTGTGACAGTGTTGGGAAGATCACTGGACCCTGAGTGCCATCGTCAGGAAGGTAATTCAAAACACACTTGCTAATTTAACTTTCTCTGAACTGACATTTATTTAGCCTGACTCTCCAGGCCCCTTTATTCACAACAGGAAAAATAGTTAATGATGGGTGTAATTTCTTTCCCCAGCTCTTTGGCCGGATAGAGGAACTCATGCACAATATTCTGCCCAGCTTTGGCTTCATTTGCATTCTTCTATTTTGCTTTCTTCTACTGAGAATGACAAAAATAATGTTTTGAGGTTTTTTCTGTCATGGATGCACTTTCCCCCAGTATGCCTCTCTGGCTCACTCCTAGAGAATAAAATCAAAGGGCTATGAGATGGTAGCACTGCTTGGTCACAAATATTGTAAAGTGGACCAGGGCCAAAAGGAAAAGTTCTTTATTGCTGGTCCTGGAAATATCAAGTTCCCTACTTAGCTGTTCCACCTTCATTTTACAGGCCTTATTCTTCTACAGCCTTTTCACTTTAAAGCTCTCTGTTTAAATTGCCTGTACTTGAATGCTTGGCTCTTGGAACATAATACTGTTGTTAAGTCTTACAAGAAAAGAATGGCAATTTTGGTTGGTTAGAAAGGGCTCTTCTCAGCAGTGTAACTCAGTGCTGAAATGTCTCCCCTTGAGGGCTATTTCTGAAAGTGCGTCCTGCAGTTTCAGAACTTTGCTCATGAGCCCATTCTACAAAAATGGTACTTGGTAATTCCTAAAGGATTTTTCAGAGAATTTATTTGTAGTGATTACAAATTTGGACAGATCCAATCCATTAAACAAGAAGGTTACATTTTCAGATTAAAGTACTGATGGCAAAGATGTTAAAAATTAAATCGAGTACCTAATGTGGTGTCCCAGAGCCCTTCCCTGGAATGTGAAGGGATGATAAAAACATACTTCATGATTTTCTCTCAGAAACTGAAAACATTAAATGCTCAGGTGTAAAACTAATACTAAAACCAGATCAGAATTCAACAAATGATTACTAAAGGGGATTTTTATTTTCTAACTACAGATTTTTTTAAACAAAAAATGATTTTTATTGAAAGAGAGGAATAATATAATATTTGGCTAATTTAGATTTAATAAAGATCTATAACTTCATCTTGTATACATACAATTTTGTTCACATATTACAGAATCAGAGATGACACAAGCAGCTGAAACTGAAAGAGCCCACAAAGACCATTGAGACCAACACTTGGCCTGGCACAGGACTGTCCCCAAAAGTCACACCATGTGCCTGGGAACATTGTCCAAACACTTCCTGAGCTGCATCAGTCTTGGTGCTGTGACCACTGCCCTGGGGAGCTGTTCCAGTGCTCAACTGCAGTGGAGAGCCCTTTCCTAACATACAACCTAAACTTGCTCAGACACAGCTTCAGTCCATTGCCTCAGGTCCTGTCACTGATCACCAGAGAGCAGAGATCAGTGCCTGCCCCTCCTCTTCCCCTCACGATGAAGCTGTGACTGCAGTGAGGTCTCCACTCAGTGTCCTCTAATCTGAACAAGTGACCTCAGTGACTCATCATAAGGATTTCTCTCAAGGCCCTTCACACCTTTACGGTCCTCCTTTGGATGTTATCCAGTAGCTGAACGTCTTTTGTACATTGTGGCACCCAGAAGTGCCCCCAGCCCTGGAGGTGAGGCCGCCCCAGTGCAGCAGAGCAGGACAATCCCCTCCCTTGCCCGGCTGGCGATGCTGTCCCTGATGCCCCCCAGGACAGGGCTGTCCCTCCTGGCTGCCAGGGCACTGCTGACTCGTGTTCAGCTGCCATCGACCAGGACCCCAGGGCCCTTTGTGCAGAAACTCTTCAGCAAACATCTCTCTTAGTCTTCAAGCTCTTCCAGATTTCAAGCATTTCAGCACCAACACATAAACCCAGGGTTTCAGCCATAATCATAATTTCATGCTTTTGTAAACTCTTAAATCATCTAGTAGGTTGAACCTTGTTGAAAGTCAACTAAGCAAGATTTATAAAACCTCTTATAAGTGATCATATTAAAATGCTGACAGGTAAAACAATGAAACTAATTTTGTATTACAATATCTAAATCCTATAAGCAGTAAATTTAAGATAGTTTGGTGTTTGTGGCTCATTAATCTCTAAACTCTACACAATATCTTCTTTATTTTTTGTAAGACTGTGGTTACAGAAGAGAAACTAGTTTCTGAACAGAGCTGTAACTAATTAATTAATGTAATTAATTAATTTGTACTTGAATATAATCTGTAACTTTGGTATATGAAGTTTGTAAAGCTTTAAAAAACAGATAACTTTCAGGAATTTATCAGAACTACATATGCTATGAAAAGACTATATATATATATATATTATATATATATTATAAATGCAGAAAAATAGAAAAATATGCATGACTGTGAAGAGATAGATCCCTGCAACCTCTCCAGTATTTGCAGAAGGAAAATCTGCATGTATGTGTGTTTATTCCTAAGATTTTATTTAAAAGTACTGTTTCAGGACTTCAGGCAGAGTCAAATGCAGATGGTTTTGTTTTATTTTGTTGGTTTGTTTTTGGGGTTTTTTTTTTTTCCAGATACTATATCTAGATGTGATGTCTGTATTATTTTCTGTTTGTTCTTATTAGATTAATAAAACTTGTGGTCTCTGAAGAAGATATTCCTGCCATGCATGGCTCAGCAAACACATTAAGGCAACTTTAACAATACTAAAAAATTAGAGCCATAAATTCTGTGGCATTTGCCTGAGCCCTAATTACTTAGTAGCAGTATTCTTTCTTCATTTCAACCAGATATTTGCCTAACAGCAGCCTAGAAAATAGCTTTCTACTGTTGGCTGGCATGTCTGAATACCACCACCAGTGGGCAATAATGGACCTTTTATTCTCATTTTGGAGGCTGTGTCCATGAGAGAAAGAGAAGAAATAGGAATCTTTATCACGTCTGAGAGCTATTCCTGCGTTAGTAATTCCCGACTAAAATTGGTCTGTTTATTTTCTTTGCACTGCCTTCATAGTGCACCGACCCTTCCTCTGTCCAGCATCAGTTGCCTGTATAATGTTAAATATAATCAATTCTGTATAAACTCCTCTTTCCTCTCTCCTTTCCATCTGAACTTAATTGAGCATTTTCATTGCTACTGCAGAAGCATTTTGGAGCGCGGAATGTGAGACAAAGCTTGCAGCCAATGCAGTGAGCTAAGCACTCCAAACATGGATAATAGGGAGGGAGAGAGAGGAGACACAGAATGAGAGAGAGGAGAGGGAAAAGTTTCATGGTGGAATTCGGCTGGGGTCATGTAACCCTTGGGTAACCTTGAGTCTGGACAAGCTGCTACAAGGACTGTCCTGCCAACTTTGAGGACCCCAGATTAATTGCCAACTCCCTTGGACCCCAGATAAAGCCTCTCATCCCATTACAGAGTGTGTAAGTGTTTATGATGAAATCACAGTCTCTTGTTTCTCTGTATTGAGCTCTGCTAACAGCTCAGCTTAAATGAGACCTCTTCTTTTTTTAGCTGCAGAAATACATTGACAGGCACAAAGCCTGACAAGCTCTGTGCAAACAAAGTAAGAAATGTTTTTAACTTGCCAAAACAGGTAGCAACAATGATGAAGCTGTTATATGAGCATGAACCTTATTGCCACTACTGGCAGTGTTTCCAGCAGAAGTAATATGGAAAGAGAGAAATGCTGAGCAACCAACATTTTTATTTATATCTCCTGCAGGACAGGAGTGCTGCTGAGGGCAGCATGGCTAGGTACCAAGTTAATTGCCATGTGTTTATTTATTTTAGTTACCCTTCCACAGGCATGCATTTTAATTTTTTTTTTAATTACATGTCATAATATTTCCATGGGGGACCTTATGATAGCAACACCCTCTGTGTGATTGAAGTGTTTGAGGGAATTAAGAATTGCTCAATAATAGGAATTTTCATTAAAAGGTTTTTTTTGTAGGTATTTTTCACCCTGCTTTATGAGACAAGATCAAACAGACTCTGCACTGCAAAGTAGATCCCAGAATAGCTGCTTTGGCTCTCTGACCCTATCGGATCCTGACTTCACTGAGCACCTTCCCCTTTTATCTGACATCACCCTGACCACCTTTCTCGCCTGTCAATGCTCAGTACTTGCACTGGAAGGCAGAAAGGAATGTCCTCAGGGAAGGCAGTAACCATGACTGTTAAATTTCTGGCTTCAGCTGCGAGCCAAGGTCCTGCTCTGGGCTGTGGGAGAGTGTCCTGTGCTGCCCACAGAGAGCTCAGAGCCAACTGGGCAAGAGCCAAGTGAGCAATACTGGGCTTTTACACTCATTTGAAGCTCAGAGGCACTAAAAGGAATCCTTGAGAGGAATGGGAGGGAAATAAATTTTCCAGGAAACCACCGAAAACGACTTAATTAAAGGAACTGTATCGCCCTCTATTGGTCTCAAAAGGCACCAAAATAAAGGGGAAATTGGCGTCTCAGAGGTTTCATTTTAACTTCTGTCACCCCTTGGACTGAACATCTAAACCTGGGAACTGGGGAAACCAGACAGGATGCATTTAACCTGGAACGGAATCCAGATAGAACCTCTAATAACGTATAACTTATATCTCTGGTAGTGTTAATAAAGCAAAAAAGAGAGAAATAGAAAATTAAATATGAGAAGGAATTTTCTCTGTTCCCTTTTAAATGTGGTGAATCAGGAAAGGATAAATGAACCAAATGGAAAAAAAAAAAAAAAAAACATAAAAACACAAAAACCCACACACAAACACACGGATAAAACCCCCCAAACCAAACTGAACAAGCAAACAAGACACACAAAAAATTAAAAAAAAAAAAAAAAAAAAAGAGAGAGAGAGGGGAAAAGTTGTATGTTCTGGTTTTTAATGGATTTTGCAAACCAGTAAACACCACTCATTCACTGAATTAGCTGAGACAACTTGCTTCATTGGCTGTCTTAGCACGTGGGGTCAGATGCATAATGCTTTAATGTATCAATGGACAATTCTTATTTCACAAAAATATGTTTACAGTTTCCTGTTTACTGGTGAAGATTTTCTATCCATATTAAAATTGTTCTTATAAAACAACAGATATAATATGGAAGGCTTGAAAGAAGATAAGGAAGAAGAAGACCAGGATGTCAAGGAAGATTTTATAACCAATTACTCAGAGTAGTTATGTGCATATTTGTGTATGTGTTTGTCCATGAAGATCTTTGCAGGAGGAAAATACAGAAACAGTTTTTATGTATTAGTTATCTCATCAGTCCCAGTGTTCACCTGAATAAAAGTAGGAAAACACTGAAAAAAATTATTCCAAAATATTAATTCAAGATCTCTGAATGTTCCTTCCCTTTAAGAAAATGTGAAAATTTTTGATGTGAATAACTACATACAAATATTCACTCAGACATGCATTCACACAGGGAGATGTTGCAAAGCCAGTTTGAAAGCTCTTTTTCGGTTTAATAACTTTCTGTTGAGGAAAAGAAACACATGATTTTGGAGATTAATTGCACGGTGTGAATATCAACGACAAGCTCCTACTATTCAAACAATAATCCCAGCTCAACCACAGTCTAAGATATGCTCTCACTTAGCATTTGTCAAAAACCAAGCAAATTGACTTTGAACGAAAATAACAAGAAAAAAGGATAATAAATATTCTGCCTTACAGAATACAATTTCCTTAAAGAAGCTGCTGAGGAGGGACAGGATTGGGCACCCACCCTGTGCTGGGTGTGTTTGCTGCTGATCAGCATCCTGCCTGCCTGGGTGAGAGAGACACAGGCTCTGTTATGAACTTTGATCTTTCTGGGAGCATGGCTGTAACATCAGTAACAAGGGCAAGCTGCTGCTGATTGACTGCAAAATGAATATAGATAAGATAATTCAAAATTCAATCTTGCTGGTTCCTTAATTTAACTCCTCTTTTGTATCACTGGGGAAACAGGGATGTGTTAATCTGTGTGTACAGCAGTAAGATTGACCAACTATTCAGCCTCAAGCCATATTCAACACCTACAAATACAAAATGCTATAAAATATAATTTTGTGTATATTTGAGGGAAATGAGAAATAAAGAGGAGCTTGCTTTTTGGCTGATGAGGTAAGAAGACCTTGTGTATCAAGCAGCAAGTTGAAGAATGGGATGCAGTGAAGGAGGTCAGCTCTTTACTCTTTGTGTGGTTAAGTTCTGTCTGAGAATCAGAGAGAGAACAGAGAATAAAACAGGGTAGGAAGTACCCACTGTAAAAAGTTCTTGACTGAAAACAGGGAGCTGTGTATCTAGTAGAGGATTCCAGCTCATGCAATTAATCGTCAACAAACGTGTGTTGCAGGACTATAAAATTCCTTACTAGACCTCTATACTTCACTATGGAATATGCAGAAAGACTTATGTACATAAGTTCAGTGTAAGAAGAACAAAAATTTGGATATAGATCATTTCTTTCTATAAGATAACTAGAAGCTTTCAATGAAGACATTGACGATGTAATGTGCTGAGAAGATGTCATCACATTTACTGTACCTGGAGACTATAGAAATAGATGAAATTTTACAGAGGCCTGGTGATTGTCACAAATGAAATTGCCTCAAGGAGGTCATGATCCCTATGAACTTTTGGTTTTTGTTTCCTTTTTTTTCCTTGGATCACTGGTCTTCTGTATTAATTTTCCCAGAAAAAGAAACCGCATGCCAGAAGTTTCACAATAAAAAAATGTGGATATTCTGATGTGAAATGTAAAATGATAAAAACAATGTATTAAAAAACAAGGAAAGGCTTTTTGTAGGCAGAGATTGGAGATTGGAAACAAGACGTGACATGGATTCTCGTTGTGAGATGATGCACAACTTTCCTTTAAAACACAAGTCAAAAGGGCCTGGGCTGGAATTCAGCACTCAGTCTCAAACACGGGACATGGTACATGTCCTTCATGAAAATTCCGTTTCTCAGAAGAATAATTTACCTAGCCTTGTGTACTCAGTAGGTAGAGCTGCATAGGGTTAGTCCTGTCTATACTGGCATCTCCTTGTGTTTGGTGATGACTCAGGGATGCAGGGCAATTGTCTTCATAGGACTGGGAGTTATAGTTCAGAAACTTGCTTGAAGACTCTCATCTGCAAATTTACTTTGAATGCCATGAATAAGGCTAGTTTATTATAGTCTTTAAATACATGATTGTAAATGTAATATTTACATACTGACCATAGTCAATCCCTTGTCCTGTGTCCAGCTCCATGTACGAGAATCCAACCACACTTTTCCTGCCTCACCGGAGTACCCTTGATGTATGATTTACAGCTGTAAGGAGGATAAATGCTCTCCACAGCTGCTCTTACAGCTGAGCTCTTATGCTGCTGGGAGTATTCAGCTCACAGAGAGTTGAGAATGTTTCTGTTGCCTGTTGGTCACATTATCTAGTTTGAAGTGGGAGGACCTAGACGCAAGGAAAAATAGAAGTCGTATTAATGCATTTTATTTTGAACAGTAACAAGATGAAAATCAGAAATAATGCTTAAGGCTCCTTTCTGACTTAGAAGCAGAAATAAGCATTCTAGCAGTAGCTGCTCTCTCCTCTGCATTGCAGTGAAAAGATGCAGTTTGCAAGTACACCCTGCTGACCTGTGCAATCTGCCTGCCCACAGGAAGATTGCTACCACTGCGACAGTCACCGTGTACGTGACAGGAGTGTTTCTCCATCAACACCAGCCTGCTCCCTTTCAGAAAATTATTCAGCACCAAACTGCAGGTAGCAGCACTCCTGACTTCAGAAGCCCTACAGGTTGCAATCACTCCTTCAGTTGATGATGCCAGAGCTCACGTGGCATCAAAAGGCAAAATCACTGCATGAAACTGCTGCAGCTTGCACTTAGGACTTTTTTTTTTTTTGTGAGGGCAAATAGTGGCATACTAAATATGTATATATGTTGAGAGAGAACAAAAACTTTAATGATCTTTATCTCTACATCTATGATATGAGAAATCTTGGAATGATCTAAAGTTGGTGAAGATCCAAAATCCTATTCTAAACTACTTTCTACAATGCAGCATGAAAACAAGAACATACCGTACCTACTTTTGCTCTTGCATGGTTGCATATTTCATCCTAAAGTGCTGAGAACACTTTGTAACTTCATGTCTATGTTTGTACATGGCACTTTCTGTGGAAATACAATATCATTGTTCAGCTCAGATGAAGCATCCATTGCCATACCCTTCCAAAGTGCTAGACTCAACCAGTTTTGCTTCACAGCAAAATTACAATGCACTAACCCTTTGTCAGTGTGTGGCTCCTGTGTTGAACTTTGTAGTTTAGGATACATGAGAAACACTGACAAATGAAGTGTTGCCCACTACAAGTTCTATTCCATCTCTAAAATATTGTTAACACTTTTTTTTTTTTAGTAGAATTATTTGCCTTTTTTAAATTCTCTCTGGATGAAGAGTATTAATTTACCCTGTTACTCCATATTTAAACCTTGCTGTTACTATAGTTCAGCTTTTTAACTCAGAGGTCTTGAGCAGATAAAATTTTGTATTTCCTATATCTGACTAGGTACAGGTAGCAACCTTTCAATGAATATCACACAGGAGCTCATCTGGGAAAGTAAAGAATCTCCAGACTGTGAGATGTATTTGTGATTTGGTACATCAGTGTCACTGTGGGTGCCAAGGCTGAAGTAACCATTTGCCCTTTCAGGTAAATTCCATGCTCTCTCAGCAGCCTACCCAAACTCAATCCTCCACATCTTTCTAAGAAAAGAAGAAAAAAATTGTTCTTTTTGTCCATGTGATTTGACTTCTCCTCAGCTGATTAACGGCAGTATATAAATACTTTGACTTTAGTAAATACATAGTTGTTTTTCTTATAAAGAAGTGAATGATTGCCATGAAATGCATTTTGTGCTTTGTATTTGTCCATGGGGCAGCTGAGTTTCACCTGTCAATCTGTAATACCTGAAGTCTATTAAGTGAGGTGGACATAAAGCACCACAATATATTGCAACACTGTTGAATTTTGAATGCAGGAAATGTATGGATAAAAAAATTGCGAGGATGAACACAAGCAGAAGTTGAAGCCCTTGCAAAGAAATGTTATTCAGGGCATGACCTCTGCTTGACTCTGGAGATATGAAAGTGGTGACATTTGGGAGGTATTTTGGTTCTTACTGGCTCAGTTTTGGAAACATTATAGAATGTTTGTATCATACAGTGATATGGCTGTGGTCAGGTTTTTTGGTGAAAGCAACAGGGTGTGTCAGGGTAAAATAACTGAACACAGGAAGGTTTCAGTACTATGTGACCTGGGTAACTGGATCTTTTCTGGCATCCTCTCTGAGCCTGTGAAAAACCTGTCTATCATATTATGATAGGGATGACTCTTAAACTAATCTGGACATATAATAATTAAGTAATTAAAAAAGCAATAAGGAAGAAACTCTTTTTTTTATGAAGTCACGTAAAACCAGGATTACTGAGAAAAAGCATTTAACAAATAGCATAAAATGTGGGAACAGGCTCAATATTCCTCATACGAAGCCAATTAGTGGGGCTGGAATACACACTAAGGTGCCCCTTGTTTTCTCAATGGTGACTTCTATGTAAGGCTTTCTTTCTGTTTATATGATTGCTGGTATTTTGGGAACAACATCAAAAGAGACCTATTTTAAGACTTTAATGCTATACTTTATTACAGTATCCTTTTCTCTGTCTAATATGATAAAAATAATATCTACTAGGACTATATATTGCTGCAATGCACATTGAAAAATGTTGGCTCAACACACATAGTCCTTTAAACTTAAACAATTTACTAAATCTGGAATTAAGTCTGAATCCACCTACACCTAATCTCCCCTCTCAGAAGGAGTTTAGAGTCCAAGGGGGTCCTTTCTGAACCTCAGGGCTCAATGGGAGTCTCCCTAGCATCTCCCTAGTGTCTGACCCTGCCCTGATGCAGTAAATTATCAGTGCACTGTGCCATCAAATCTTGTTAAACCACTGAGGCTTTTGTTATCCAACTTTGTCAAATTGCTGTTTATATCAGTACATTTATTGGTGCTTCTCTGTAACAAGTGAAGTGTACTACTCCATCCTCAACAATTAAGCAGCAGCGGTAAACCACAATAACACTAAATTGGTTTTGGCACTGGAATACAAAAGCACATTATAAGCTGCAAGTCAAGAGGCACACTCTGCTAACAAAAATGTTAGGATGGGCTCAGGGGCTGAGATATCATGGCTGATTTATAATAGAAAACTTCCACACACAAAGCTGTATTCAATCCTTCTCTCCCTGGAATCCATAGAAAGGAAGTTAAAAGCATGATCTGACACACAGCTGGAGCCAAGCAGCAAGTCATAATATTCCTGTACTTCTGAGGGCTGCAATCCCACTGTTAGTGGCTTGCTGGGCATGGCTATGACAGAGGCGTACAGTTAATCTCAGGTGTGAAATATATCAGTTCATTTTTATTTAACACAAAGCCACAAAAAAGGCATAGCTTGATTATTTTTTTTCCTTTTCTTACCACTAGTGATGGCAATAAGTTATGGTTTCCAAAGAAAAGGAAGGGTCAGTAACTGTATAGTGGCTGTACTAATTTGACAGCAAAAAGTATGACAGAGGAATTTTATTTATATTCCTGGAGTGTATTGCTGCCAATAATCTGCCTAGTGTGCTTGCACCTTGGGCATCTTCCACATTATTAGAAAAGTGCTTTTCTGCCAGCCCTCCTTACAGTCACTTTATCACCACGCTCAGCCATTTTCTAATGCTGTTTGATTTCGTCTCTGTGAATTTAAGCTCTGGATGCTGTTGTCACACTTAGCTTTGCGAATCGTTTTTGATGGCAAGAAAATTCTGCAGCATTAAACTATTTATAGTAAAAGAGGGTTTTAGCTCTTGTAATTTTTTTGTGAACAGTATCTTTAACATAAACCAATCCCTCATGCTAACACTTACAATTTATCTTATCAAACTAAAGGTATCCAGCAAGGTCTTTTTATCAGAAGCACCAAAAGCACACACTTTTATATAATAATGCTTTCACAAACCAAGTCTTTGCTCTGTTTTTGAAGAGAATTCTCTTTCATTTTCTCTCTTTGAAAAATGGAAATATTTTAAAATATGCTTTGTTCATTTTTTTGCTAAGAGACATGACAGCACACTTGGACGTTTCCAATTTCTTTCTTTAACCTTATAACTTACTGGAGTCTAGAAACTCCAACTTTCTATTATTACCAAAGTGTTCTTATGACCAAAATGTCACTTAGATATTCCTTCAGAATGTGAATAACTATGTAACATGCACCCTTCACACCCGAATCTTCCCCACCATTTTGCTAATAAAACAAAATCCTATTTTATACAAAAGTCTAATTAAAGTTTTTTTCTGTTTTCAGGTTAAAGCCTTTTGTAACAGCTGTAGAGGAGTCAGTATTAAAAAAAAATCAAATCAAAACCAAATCTTATGAAACTGTTGTTACAATTTCCTGTATCTCTCTCATAAAATTTTCATGAACTGCTTTTTTTTTTTATTATTTTTATTTTTAGCTCTCTGGATACAGCAGAAGAAATATGATCAAAAAGTCGGACTCACTAAACACAGGTTTATGTCATACTTGAAAAGATTTTGAAAGACACAGAAATTGTTCTTGCTTATAGAAACTGGACAAAAAAGCATCTTTTGTAACTTTGAAAATATCTCCACCAAGTTTCATCTTTTCTCCCCCTACTAACTTACATGTTTTCCAAGTAAGAGTGAGCTAGGAGGATGAATAGATCTTTGCAGCAAGATCATATTTTACAGACGTAAAATTATCTCCTGATTTGTGTTGTGTGTTCCCATTTACTGATATATTTCATTCTGAATGGAGTCAGTTCTGCTCAGGTCTGTTACAGGCTAAAAGAATCGATTGATGTTGGTAGTGGCTATTTTGGTTTGTTAAATGTATGAAGGAAAAGCCATTTTAGTATTGTGTGTCCTCAGTAAATCCAGAGAGAGGGAGTTCCTAGATTCTTCTCATTTTATTCCCTAGATCTGAGAAGGGATGGGGTGATGTACCCTGAGCCAGCCTGAGCCTGCAGGGAGGTGCAGTGATGCTCTCCAGGGCCCCCAGGGCAGAAACACACCCCACACATCCCCAGGGACTGAGTGCCAAACTGGACATGGAACTGTGTGGACATGAGCAGTGTGTGTCATACTCAAAGTTAATCATGGCCTCTACTGTACCAGGATGTTGAGCCTGAAAAGGAGAAGAGGGTCAAGGAAGTTTAAGGCAATTGCTGCTGGGGTTCAGCTAGACAAGGTGCTGCTGTTAGTCTGGTAATCAAGTCATAAGGGGCACTGTTTTTTGCCAAGACCTGCTCTGCTCCCATGGCTGCCTGCTCCCCTCACTGGTATTTATGCACTGGTGTTATTTGCACAACCTTTGTTTGCTGCTTCTGAGCACACTCAGGTGAATGAGTATTCTCATATCTCAAATTCACCACAAATTCTATCCTTCTATTCCTTGTCCTCCCAAGTTCAGTTCAGTACCCTGGGTACTCATGAGGCACTTGATTTTTACACCTTTTTTTGTTGTTGTTGACTGACTCCTTCTTCTGTGTACTCCATAAAGTCAGTGGGCCTAAAATATTCGTTGTGTAATTAGCATCCCCTTGGAAGAGTTCTTGTGTCCATAATGTTGTATTTTGTTCCTTTTCCATTCTCCCACCTCTTCAGAAGTTAACTGTCCTTGGTGCTCCAAAATATGTATCTGGATTGGTTCCAAATAACTTCAAATATCTGCATGGCTGACCAGGTGATACACATGCAGGGAATGATAAATCACTGTGACTAAAGTCATGCACAAAAATGTCTGCAATGGGCATTTCCTCTGAGGTTCCAGCCAGTCTTGGCCTAAAGAAGATCCTGAGATGCTAATGTGTAAATATCAGAATTCCATTACCTACCTGGACCTTGTAGAGTAATTATGGGATGAATTTGTTCCTTATGTGGGTTAATTTCACAGAAGTGATGATGTAATTAATGTGAATTCCATGCAACTAATCATGTAACTAAAGTACTTTAATTGCCAAACTATATATTGGAATTTCATTCTATGGAATAACTCCATGATATTACCCTAAAAAAAATCTACCCCTTTTTGTTTTTTTTTAGTTTAACTACATGAGATCTACTTTAGTTTTATATATTTTCTTGATGTGGCACTTGTGAATTGAAGATATAGAAGATTGCCTTAAGTCTTGAGACTTTCAGTAAAATCCAGGATGACTGTGATCATGTCTCTCTGCAGGGTATGTTTGGAATTGCAGTTGGGTTTGTAGCATTTTCTTGTCACTGTTATTATATTTTTTGGGTATGTAAGCTATTGTAATTTGAATTTAGAGGCCTAGGACAAGTAACAAACAGAAATTTTTTTATGCAAAGTGGTCAAATGGACCTGTCAGATAATAAAATGTGTCCTTTTTGTATTTTTCTTTGTTTATCCCCTTGTGCATACCTTTATTTCTCTACTGAATATAAAATTAAATAAGAAAAGAAGCAAATAGTTGAAGAAATGTGTTTCTGTGGAAGTGTAATTTTGCTGCTTGATCTTTAAAAAACATATGCCACTGCCTAGAAAAAAGCATCAAAAAATCTGTGCGTCTGTTTCTGATAGGAAGATCCTAATCTACTCAGTAAATACTGGGAAGAAGTATGGTGGATTCAGGTTCAGACTTTGTTTCCTCGGAATAAAGTCTGTAATGCTTTCATGGGGAGCTCACACACACTCTTCACATCAATGATTTTGGGATATAGAAGAGTTGTGAAAGCAGAAAATCCATTCAAGTTTTCTCCCAAAGTGAGAAATGTTATGGTATTAAAATGTGCTGAGCCAATCTTTGGCTCTGCTAAAGTCAAGGGAGAATTATGGCTTTGCCTTCAATAACACCAGGGTTTAGTCTTGTGTGTTTATAGATCAGAAATTCTTTAAACAAACACTGCATCATATTTACACAGTTTGCTAATCCACTTCTCTGAACCAAAACACAATTCCGCTTTCCTTTTATGTTTGCTCCTTTCTCAAGCAAGAGCAGCATTACAGAAGTCAGCAAACAATGTCATTCTGTTCACAGTAAACATGTTCTATTTTCAGAGAAAATGACTGCAAAAACATCAGCCTTGCTCTTTATCTCTGACCACGCCAGAACAAAGTTTGAGAGCATCTGCATAAGCAAAAGCTTACATCCATTTGATTTTTTTCCTATTCAGTAAGTTGTACTGAATACAAAATGAGATATATATGATGATATATTCCATTTAATATATTTTTTTTATCATTTCAGGTTATAGAAAAATGACATGTACTTCATCTTTGTATGTTATTTGTCTGTATACTATTCCATTTTTTTTACCACTTTTTTCCTACTCTGAACTTTTTTTTTTTTTTCCTGAGATAGGATAATCTAGGGCTATAACAAACCACTAATTAATTGAGGAAAAAATAGGTTTTGGAAAAATAAAAAGGATTTTTTTCCTGAAGCAGAAATAAAAAATATGAACATTTTGTGAAACTAGCTTTTTTTAAAAAAAAAGTTTTGCCTTATCATAAAAGGAGGACTGCCAAGAGAGTCCTCTGCAGTCTCTCACTGTCTCTAGTATGACACTGAATGTAGTACATTAAGAATATTTTTTGTTACTTATATTTTTATTCAAGTAAACCTTTATCAATTTATTGGCATTAATTAATTCCATTTTGCACATATCATAAGTCAAGCCTGTAATTAAGTGATTTAAAGATACTGAACACAATAAAATTAACTGCATTAGTTTTATTTGATTGGGCAGAACAAGTATTTGGATATTAATCTGCAGTTCCTTTTTCCAAAGGCCCTTTTTATATTTAGATAAACATATCCAGGAGACAGTTGTTTAATTCCCTGTCTAGAATTAAGGCAAAATTTTTACTGTCATTACGCTCATTATACCTTTTCAGTTTCTCATTTTATCCAGAAACATATCTAGGCCCTGGAGCCCTTTCCAGAAGAGCCCAGAAGACTGGACTGTGTGTGCTAACTCATTTACATGGAGAGAGAAAAATCTGATCCCAGGACAAGGAATGTTCACCCGTGAGAAGGTACCCACAAAAAGCCTGGGACATTCTGTCATCTACATTGGTGCTAGGCCAAGGACTTGTGATCCCCTTTCCTCTCCTATCTGATCTCCCTTTCATTTTTCTATTTCTTGCCGCCTTTTATTCTTGTATTGTTACTATCGTTATTAGAAGATAGGGGCAAAATAAATACCATTTTCCATGCTGAGTGTGTTGGTTGCTAACAAAACTTTGTGAGCTTTTTTTGGACCTTTTGACTTTTGATGTTCCTTCTCGACCACAGGTACCTACAAATCTTGGGCGCTCCTTTTCTTGTAGGAGTGGGACATGACAATCACATTTGTTACTGATTTTACACAATGCAGGGATAGCCTTACACTTTTTCACTAGAAATAGTATTCCTGTAGAAACAATTGTGATAGTGAAGGATGGATATTAATGAAGAGAGAGATGGTTGACATTGATGCAGGAGAGAACAATAAAATAAGGGAAGCAGAATTGCGGTTATTAGTAGTTGAAGTTCAACGATAATTAAAAATATTAACAGAATTCCCAGCTAGCAGAGACTATCACTACCATGTGTGTGACTGAAATATTTAATATTATTTAAAAGATGAAGTGCCGAGCATCTGTGATCCCAACATGTATTATTCTTTCTTTTCGTACCCATTCATTTAGAGCCCTTCTCCTCTTCCAAATCTTATTTAAATTAGAGGACTGACTTGAGCTGTTGCGTGTCGGAGGCTCTCAGTGGTGTATGAGCATCAGTCACAACACATTGACTCCACTGGGACTTGCACATATTATGCATTTTGCCCTTTGGCCATAATTTGTTAAAAAAACCTTTGAAACCTATCATCCTCTCAGTTTATAGCTTGCCCTTTCAGAGGCTTTTGTTCTGCTTTCACCTTGATTCTGGTTTTACTTAGTGAAACAGAAAAATTCCAACCTACATCATATAAAATGTTTATTTAATTCTGTATTTTTTCCTCATTAAGCAAGTTAATATTTTGACATTGTATAAAGACAAAGCATTACTTTTTCTTAAGGAAATTATTTTTAAAAATTAATTCAAGTTTTCATGGTTTCATAGAACTATAGAATGGTCTGGGTTGGAAGGGACATTAAAGATCCTCTAGTTCCAACACAGGGAGGGACATCTCCTACCAGATCAGATTGCTCAGAGCTCCATCCAACCTGGTGTCACTTGTCCCTTTGTTATCCACTATTCGAGTCAGCCTCTGAACAGATATGAGATGAATCAGTGAGTACTTTTGGTCCTGACTAAAATGACTTTTTAGTTCAATTAGCCTTTCTTCACTGAGTGAAAGAAATTCATCCATGCACACAGTTTAACTCTTTATAAATGCTCCTTCTGTGTTTTTTTTTTCTTGTTTATTTTTACCTAATGACTTTTATGAAATCAAAATCAGCAATGCACTTTTGCTGGCAAATACTTAAAAGAACCTTTGTTATACATTCCCAGTGTTATGAGTCATATGTGAAAAATTCAGTCTCCAGTTAAAAACTACATGTAATACTGGCAACTAATGACGTTGACCTTTATTTTTATATTGACATTTTCTCTTAATTCCTCAATTCTCAGTGGGTAAAACCAGCCCATTGTAACAGAAACCTCTGCCTTCATTCAGAACTGATCATGAGGTGGGAGGAATTTTGAACAAGGTTGAAGCACTTTTCCTGTGCCATTACTCCTCCTGTGTTTCATTGCACGTTGTGTTGAAATACTTGAATTTGTGTAAATGTAATTCAGTGTTATAGACCTACAGTCACCCTGCAGGGCTGCTTTGTTTTTTGGTACCAGGTCAATCAGGCAACATTTCCAATATACACAGAGCTATCCCAATATACTCACTTGAACAGAAAAGACAGTGAAAGCTCCTTTAATTTGGGGGAAAACAGATACAGGTAGTTTGGATTGCCTGTGAAAATCACATCCAGAAAACATACTGCTGTGGAATTTTTTTTCAGATAGCATTAGTTAAACCTATTTCTAAGTATGCTTCTGTTTCACCTGGTTACTGTCAAATCCCAATGACAAATTATTTTACTCAATCAGAAGCAATCTAGTGAAAATTTGAATAAGGTTTTGAGGTCTAGTTGTAGTGATGTTTAAGGTGAATTAACTGAATTTAATAATTTAAAGAAGTGTTTTGTTTCAGCTGCACACAGATTTCTGTTCTGTGCCCCTTAATTCCACGTCAATGCACAATTCCATGAACATCTTTTACATCCCTCACAGTGTGTCCTTTTACAGTCCTCTGGATTCCAAGAGAACCAGCATTGAGTCCCACAGAGCAGTACCAGAGAGTGGTCGAGTTGAAGGGGAAAGTAGGATACAGGACATGCATTTATGTATTTGGATGGGAGGTAGAGCAAAATTTTAGGATTATATATGCTTAAAATGCTCAGCCTGAGGTGAAATAAAGCACCTTCCCTAAGGTTTCTAAAGCTGGCACCGATAAACTTTCTCCTGCTGAACTGCTGAGGCTTACTACTGTTAGACTACAGACCTCCTCTCAGTCATACTTACCAAGCTGTTAATAACCTGAAAACTTCACAACTGTAATTTTGTGTGAACCATTTCCTTCTGCAAAAGGAAATGTAAGTGTTATGATATCAGGGTTGGCAAATATTCAAAGCCCTATCTGCTTACATATGCTGAGGCCTATATTTCAGAAGAAATAGAGGCTGTGCAAAACTGAGATTAATTTCTTCAAATTGATGAATTTCTTATTGAAACAGACTGTCAGGCTCTTAATAACAACAAATAAATGGGATTTTTATAAAAAGAGCTATATTCATTAAAGGACAAAATCCTGTTCTAGAGTCCTTGGCATATAAAATTCAGCAGACCAGCAATTCCAGTGTTCAAACACATAAAGCAGTTTTTGTGAGATATGTTTAACAGACACCAAGTAGCTTATTTATTTCTCTGTTTGAGCTTCACTTACTTCACATGAAAGGGAGGAGAAATCGGATTTTATGCCGCATGTAGTAACTTTCATGCAGGAAACAGGCTGATTTTAATGACATTTCTTTAATGTTACAGGTAGCCTTATTCCAGTTGAAACTGGAATTTGAACCTATCAAAAAACTCTATTTTTATTAAATGTCTTATGGTTCATTTTTTATAGATTGCAAAGCAGCATGGTTGTTTTGCAAAGAGATTGAATGCTAGACACCAAAAAAATTTATCAAGGGGTAAAAAAAAATGCTAATCTCTACTGTGGCAAACGAGCTAGTCTGGAGATTTTGGTTCCCTGGCTGGATTAATTCAATTCTTTGAGACAGATTGGGTATTTCTGAGCTGTATTTCACTTGCTTGGACAGATGGCAAGAGTAAAGTGCAATACTTTAATTGCCCTCCTTGATGATCTCCTTCTTTGTCCAGGCAGTAAATGTCTTAACTGTACATGTAATGCTGAACTCCCAAAGGGGTTGAGAGCCTGGACATCGCAACTGTTCTCAGCACCTGTGCTGAGATCATGGTTATTCTTGGATTTCTTAAGGCTGAAGGAAGAAGTTCAGATCCTCCAAAGCGCAATTCAAGTCTTTGGTGAGCTTAATTTTCCTTTCACTGAGCTTGTGTGTTTCCATGCATTGCACAATATGAGCATGCTCAGAGCTTTCGGGGAGGCTGCCCCTCAGAGACTCGCCCAGGTCACAGAACCCTGGCTTTCCAGGGATGTAAATGTGGACACGAGATGTAGGTGGGCATCCACAAGCATTTTCAAAAATGATCAAAAACTACCTCACAGGCAGTGCTTGTCTGTATGTCTTTTATGCCTAATTATCCTAAAATTTTGACCTAGTTGCTATAAAAAATTAATTTACTTATGGTGGTTTCTGGATAAAGCTGATTTATCTGTACAGAGCTGCAAGAACATCATTCCGAGTACATTGGATTAATTACCTGCTTGATTGTAGTATATATTTATAGATGGAAAGGCAGAGGATTTAAGAAAGGTCTAGTGATAAGGAAGTCATTGATTCTATTTCAGTTGTTCATCAGAGGGCTCAAAAGTAATTTGTTTAAAACGAAGCTCATCAGATCTGCACATTCCAGTCCCTAGGAAGTTTCTCTTTGTCAAATCCAGGTTGTGCAAAGAAATGCTCTGTTGAAGGGATTGCTTCTGTCTCCATCTAATTTGTGAAACCTTAAGGGGCACCTTTCTCCTCTCAAGAAAGGGGAATTTCACTTAGTACAGTCCCCTCCCTTCAGGAGGATCCAACTGCACCTATTGTAAGTCTTGAAGGAAGGCAGCAAACAGAAGGAGAAAGAATATATAAATAATGTATTAACCACTACATGGAGCTATAGAATCCTCTTATTTATAATAGCATTAACTTTTTCTCTGAAAGGAGGATGGAAGGGGTAAGAACATACAACATGTAACTGTATAAAACCAAATTAAACTAAAATACCATATGACACAGATCTTATTGGTGATAACAGTTTTATGGATGGGAACGAATTTCAAAGTGCCCAACTTCTGGCAGAAAATTGATGAATTGAATTTAAAATATTTTTGTGGAAACTTATTTATTTCAAATGTTGTATTAGAATAATTTGAATATAATTTGTTAATGTTTTAATGATGTTTATACTTATATATTAAAGTTTTTAATGTTACTAAAATTATAAATTTTAATTTTTAATTTTCTAATTAGTATTTTTCACCATGAGGAGACTTGAGCAGCAGCACAGATATTCCAGGAGTTTGTGTAGGCTCCTTCTATTGAGGTTTTCAAAACTGGAGTGAAGAAAGACCAGAGTAGCTTATTCTGCCCCCAGAGCTGGCTTTGCTTTGAGCAGGGAGGTTGAATGAGAGACCTTCTGAGGTTGTTCCCAGCCTAAATTATCCTGGATGGATAGAGAATTTTGATGGGCTGGGACAGAGAGGAGAAAGAGCCACATTTTAAATGAGAGAGAAGCATGGTTGTGTTGAGCTTTGTCTTGGCAGCCCTTGTGAGTCGGGATTGTCAGGCATAGTGTCAGGATGTGATGCGTGTCTGCTGTAGAGAGCCTGGTAAGGAAAAAAAGGTTTTTCCCAAAGAACCTTTTCCCTGAAGAGCAGGCAAAAAGCAGGATCCCAAGCCATGATTTTAGAAACAGTAGAATTTGTGCTCTTCCTGTATTTTCTTGGAAGAATCCCATGAGAGATGACACTGGAGAGACGAGTCCAAAAGAGATGATGTTCAACATCACCTGGTCCAAGCTCAAGAATTGCCTGTGCTGATGAGAAGGAAGCCAGGTAAATTTATCATGAGACTTGCATAGATGAACAAAGGATTCATGACAGAATTCAGACATAGCTATGAAATGTAGAGGAGGTAGAAACAGAGACAAATTACCTGGGGGGAATAGAAAAGCTTCATCTGAGCCCAAGACACTGAATGCCCTTCTTTGACTTAATCTTTACTTCTAAGTTAGGTTTTCATGACTATGACATCTCTGAGGGAGAAAGTCTGCAGAAAGTCAGATGCCCTCAGGGAGAAGTTGGACAGGCATAAGTGCAACCGACCTGACAGAATACACCCAGAAGTGCTGAGGGAGACAACTGGCACTGGGACACCACTGTCAACTGTCTGTGAAAGGACACTGGGACATGGGGACACTGCTGAGGATGGGAAGAAAGAAAATGTTGTCCCTACCTCAATAAAGCAAGGAATGAGGATTCAGGGAATACAGATCTGGACACCTCACCTCATCCTTGGGAATGTGATGGAGCAAAACCTCCTGGAGATAATCTCCAGGCCCACAAAAGACAAGAAGTTGATTGGGGAGTTATCAGTGTGGATTTACAAAGGGGATATCTTTCCTAATCAGTCTGAGAGTTTCCTGTGATGAGACTGTCTTGGTGCATGAGAAGGGAACGGTGATTATTGTTTATCTTGACCAGGAAGGGTTTTGACACCATCTTCAATAATACCGTCATAGGCAAACTGAAAAAGTGCAGGTTAGAAAAAGGGATGATGAGGTGGATTAAAACGTATCTGAATTGCTGGCATCAAAGCTTTGTAATCAGCAGCAGTCAGACTAGTTTCCTCTTCTCACAGGGATTTCAAGATACCCTGGGGCTGCAGTGAAAAACAAGGTTATACAAAAAAAATGAAAGAAACAAAGGCTTTCTGACAAGGAAGAAGAAAGATCTTCCTTTTTTCTTATTGAAATACAAACCTAGTGCTGCAGTATAGTCAAGTAGCTTGAAAAGTCATGATCTTGATTTCTAACTAATTTGCTTGTGTTATTATGTCAGCATGGTAAACACACAGGAGTGCATTTCTGAAAAAGGATAGATGCAGTCAGAAAAAACTTTTCTTGAGGAAATGTAGAGAATATAAAAGAAACTTAGAAAATTATATAAAACTGCCTTTCTGCTTTTAACTGACCTACATGGTTTAAAAAGAATTTATGTGATTGGAAACACAACCTGATTTCATTTTACAGAAAATATTGATATTTATTCGTGTAAGATTTTCTTCAATAAAAAAAAAACAAATAAACAATTCAACAAATACTTCATTTCTGAAAATGATCAAAGAAGATAAAATTTCTTTCTCTTATATCATCAAACAATGATAGTTAAATTCTGTAAACTGTTCCAACTCTTACTTTCTACAATTTTTATATTTCACACATAATATTACTGGAGATAAATAACCCAAATAAATTAACCCAAAAAACTGCACAATAACACTAGCAGTCTTATATAAGCCATTTAGAATGTAATTGCAGTTTTCAAAAGGAAAAAGGAAATTGGAAAAAAAACCAACTCCAAAATAAACACTCTTGCAAGTTAGATGGAATCAATCTATAGTTATCACAAGTATTAGCAGAGGTCCCACTTGGCATGTTAATGTTCTGCATGTGTGAATTGTGGGGTTTCACCCTTAATTAAAGTAGTTACTGCAAAAGGCTTGGTCCTTTTCTCATTTATTCCTTTTATCTTATTCCATGCCTTTTCTGCTGAAATATAGTGTTTATACAGCTACAGAATGTCTACAATGTCAGCAATATTTCTTAGATCTTCTAATAACCCCTTGAGCCTGAAAATGCTTTTCTTTTACCATCTACCAAATCCTGAGGTTTTAACTAATGTTTTGCCTTATTCAAAGCGTTTTTCCTTTCTTCATATGCTTCATAATAATTTCCTACCAAAGCTCTAGGGGGTTGATATTTTTCTTAAATGTTACAGGAAAAAATACTTGATATATGTACCACAGAGTCCCCTTACAATCAGTAGCAGGAAATACAAAATCCCCAAAAGAAAGAGCAGAGAAAATAGCAATCTTGGTATAGAAAATGGAAAAAGAAAAAACCTACAATCAGACTGAACCTTCCTGCTGAAAGCTTTATATTTGTTTGTTTTATTTTATTTTTCCATTTATATTTATCAGAGGGTAGTATCAAAGAAGAGGGATAGTATTTCATCAAAAAGGTGTTCCAGTTTTGATCTTAAACATTTATGATTCTGTTAGATTTACAAAGAGTGGTGCTTAAGAATCAAACTGCTTCCTGTGGAGAGAGATTTGAAAACATCTCACTGGTCTTACAAGGCACTTGTATTGCACTTCTATCACTCTCTTTCATATTTCTTCCTCAATAAACTGTTTATGAGTTGTTTAACTTCCATTGTTTTCTACACTCTTACTCATTAGGAAAAAAATGTCACAACTATCACATAACTAATGCCAGACATCTTAAGTAAATCAGACAAATAAAAGTGCCAGTTTACTTCCCTCAAACCATTTTGTAAGGTTTCTAATTTGATTAGCTCAGGTGTAAAACTGGAGGAGATAAATTCCAGTCTCTGAGAATTGCTGCAAAAGTTTCATGCCTTCTTTCCTTTTCAAACTTATTTTCACTATTCAGAGACTTTTTTTTACCCTGAATATTCCCCTAAACCATTGAATTTTCCTTGATTATGATGATTTCACTACCTCTTGAGAAAGAATGAGTGTTTAAGCCCAAAACACAGTTGATGTTTCCGAGGCACCAATTAGATATTAGGTATCTAATTCAGCAACTGTGAGGTCTGTAACATTCCACAAAGCCAGATTATTGTCTATCCAGTGTCTTATTTAAAACAGTTTTAAATAGACTTTTCAGTGACTGAACAGAAGTGATAGGATTTCATTTCATTCAGCTACTGATGTTTACATCTGCTCTAGTGACCCAAAATGTTCTTTAAAACCAATGAAAACAAAATTGCAGTGTGAATTATTTGATTTATTTTTGGTGTGTGTGCCTTAGTAAGGGTCCTGTTCCAACTATCCTTTTTCTCTTTTTTTTNTCCTACACAATGATCTTGGGTGACCAGTTCAGACACAGATATCTCCGCTGCATAAAACCCCGTGGTGCTCTGTCATAGAGAGCAACATCTTATTGCTATTGCCTTCCACTGCTGGATCCCTTTCCCTTTGTGGGGGTTGTGACTGTCTCTCGCATTTAACTTGTGAGTTAATGAACTCACATTTAACTTATGAGTTAATGAACTCACATTTTACTTGTGAGTTCCTCAGAGCAATGTAAAACAGAGGACAATGGGTGACAGGTTATATCGAGTGCCAATGCACAATACTGCATTATACGATAAATACCAACTGGAGCAAAAATTATAATGAAAGTATTATTATAGGTAGAAGAGAAAAGGATCAGGAATTTGGCCTATTTTTTTTTTTGAAAATTGAAACACTTATTCAAATATGAAATCCACTTATAAGAAAAAAAGAAGGGATTACTACCAAGAATAATCAACTGGTGCATTAATGTCATCACATACACTTAAGTCACAATCCATCATATTCTGATTAGTAGTTTTCCTAAATGCTAATAAATTACAGCTACAGAATTCTTCTTCTAACAGCATGGAGTCCTGCAGTTTCTGAAGGATAGCATTTAATTTGCTATAGTGGAAGGATTATAACATTTCTCTAATTCTCAGGTAGCTACATTTTCATGCAATTAACTTCAGTGTCTTTCTCCACTCCTAGAGTTACCAAGTAAATCTCTTTACAAAGAGGATAAACTGATGCATCCAATCATTAATAACAAATGCACACACTTTTATTAACATAAAACCTAGTCATTCTATGGAAAAAGAAAAGCTAGAGTGACTTTTTCATTATTATTTTAATCTGTTAGTTGTCTAAATTTCGCACTGAAAAAGAAAGCTGTGAAAGCTGTGAGAATGAAGCTCAACAGAAACACATGAATCCTCTTGCTTTAGAGATCTAGGCTAAAGCTTTTGAAAAGAGTAAATAATACAGCAAGTACGCTCCAGTTCTTTTCACATACAAGCTGACAAAGAAGAAGAAAAGAAGCAGGATAGAATGGCAGATTTTGAAAATATAAAAACGCTTCCAGAGCTAGCATGGCAGGTATAGCTTGCAGAACAAAATTGTTGAGATGAATTTATTATATGTTGCATTGCTTATTGTAACTATAATCTTTGTGGTCTCAGGGGTAACGGCCTTGAGTTTAATAAACCCATCAAAAAGACACAAAAACCCAAGGCTAATGAGAAAGGAAAAATGTTGCTGTGTTTGACACTGAAGGCTGTGTCTTGGATCAGCTGACAGTGCGAACAAAAGGAAACACCTGCCCGAATAAAGGTAGTTATTTAGCTGCTTGATTACAAAAGGTATTAAGAAAGTATTTAATTCAGTTTTAATTTTACATATATATACACGCATATATTCAAAACATTACCTTCCTTAATTAAATCCTGCTAAATCAGGTTAGACAAGATAAATTTGCTATTTTTTCATAAATTTCTCACTTTATATTGTTTATTTGTTTGTCTGCATTATTTGGTTTGATCTACGATGGTCTGCCAAGTAATTTCTAGTCATTTAATAGAAATATTTAACAGCATTTTATCGTTATAGGCACACTGATACATTGAAGAAACACCTAACAAGCTTCATACAAGACATTTTTGTTTATCTCTTTGTTAGTAGCTGTAGATTCAATGACGATAAAATCACACAGATTAACTACAGTCTGAGATTGATGTAGACAATGTAGACCAAAATCAATATTGGTAGGCAAATGATATATTATTTATTCCCTAATTGGGATTTGTGCAATAAAAACTTTAATATCTGGTGTAAACATGCTGAAATTTTTGTAATTTATAAACAGGCACTGAAAGCTCCAGTGGACTGTCATTGGACTTCTTTTACATAAGACTTCACCTTAGGATCCAATATCATATCAAAACCATAAAATATTGATGCATTTCGTTTCTGAGTACAATCCTATTTTTCAATATCCTTTTGAGAAAAGAACTCCAGAACAGAGGAGACCATTGTATCCAGATTTTGATTTCCATAATGCCGTTCAAAGTAATTTAATTTTTCTTCCAAGGAATTCCTCCTTATTGCACTCTGGAATTCTCATTTCTCTCTGTTGGAGCACCTCATACATATCTTGTATTCTATCAATCATTGATTAAGAATCTTAAACATTTTATCATGGACCAGTGCTTTTATTTTTTCTTTTATTTTTTTTTTCCTTTTTTTTTTTAAATAAAAGATTTTGTCCATGATGTGTGCCTTAAACATCGAAATCACACTACAGAAATTTCTGATTACTATGATCCATCTGGTCACACGTTCCTGTTGATAATAACCTGAATCTAGACATCAACCCACACCGGCACAAAGTCACCTCTATTGCGGATGCCTGAATTTGTCGGATTAATCCCTCCTTTGATCTCTGGCCTTTTGTCAATATTTCAAAAATGAATCTTTTGTTGGATTTTGTCATTTGATTAATGTTGAAATATTCTTCCAGGCTATGATGTTGACAAAATTCCTGATACATTTTGGGAATTTTTACCATCTCTGCCTGGTTCCTCCAATTGGCAGAGCTCAGGCTTCCAGTACATCTCTTTGAAAGAAATCGGAAGGGGAGGATGTTAGGAGCCTTGAAATTTCCAATACTCAGCTTTATTTCCAGCACAGATATAGCTTCAATTTGACTTGTTGGTTCTGAGGCAGTCAATAGTTTCTTAGAACTGAGAAAGTGACAGCCATAATCTTGAGCTGGAAGCTTCAAAACATCTTGACTTTGTTCTGAATTAGAGTAAAATTATATTATGAAGACTGAAATTTTAGTCCTTTTAAACATGGAGTTGCTAATCACATCTAAGATCTATTTAAAATACAATTTGTTTGGTTTAGCCTACGTTAGAACATGATTAAAAATGCTTTTATAACTAATCTATTATCTTCTTTATATTCGTATCCCCCAATATTTATGTAAAATTCACCAGCAAATATTTTATTATTAAATTCAAAATTATTGATAAAAATATTGAAGCTGCTAGTTTTCAATATAAACACGAATCTGAGAGCAATCACAATAGATATTCTAAAAACACAATAATTTGAAATGAAAGCTCTGATCTCTCATTAAACAACTTTGTTTTAAATGCATTTATTCTAGTCTCATTGACTTTGTGCAGCAATATTCTTGTTATCAGAATTTTCAGGACACAATATGATGAGTTACAGAGTTTAAGGTATTACAGAAAGACCATTGACTGTGCTGTGAGAAGGACTCCAGAATTCTCTTATAAATACAAAATTCAAGTTTGTTCTTTATGTGCAGCTGTGATGCAGCTTAGCATCAGGGCTGTGTCTGTGTGTGTCTGCCTTTAAGCTGTTCATTCCCTGGGTTGCCAGGAAATCCTCCCATTTTCACAGACGAGACAAGGCATTGACTTGAAACCCTGTGACTGCAGTGACTGAACCCGTAGCCACCTTCACAACAAAGCAGTTGATTTTCCAGTGCAGGAGCACTCCTTTTGGGACCTTCAGGTGTCCTGTGAATTCTTCTCAGGCAGCTCCTGCTGTGCTTAAACCAATTGATATTCTTGAAAGTGTTGATTGCCATCCTGACAAGGAATGTGACCCCTATGGGCCTCCCCTCTCAAGTGTTTTCTGCTGTGAATTGACTGGGTTGTGCACAGAAAAGACATTTGTAAATAGTCCGTAGAAACTGTTCATGAAGATGTAGAAACTGTCATGAACACAACCTTTTGTGCTTTGCTAAAACCATTAAGAGACTTCCTGAATGTAGATTAAGCTATTCAACAATGATCCAGCATTTTCTTGAGTAGTTGGACTGCAGTCCAGCTAGATTTTAAGGAGGCAGCAGAAGAGGAATTCTAGGTAAATCTCACCTATTCCACTTGAAGGCAGTGTTGTAAGGACCCTCACAGGAACTCTTGTCACCCTTGTTTTGGTTTAGGAATGGTACTCCCCAATGTAGTTCTCCCAGAGGCTCCAAAACCACACTGCTGCTGCTTTGCTCCCCTCTTCCCTTTCCACTTCCCTCTCCATCAGGATGGAAATAAGAATTGGAGAAACAAAAGGTGAAATAATGGAACAAGAAAATGTTAAATAACAGAAACAATATTAATAACAAAAATATACAAAGCAGAGGATGATGCACATGCAAAAATATTCAAATGAACCCCGAGACAAAGCCTCCACATTTTTCGACTGGAAGCCAGTCCCTTCTCAGAAACCAGAGCCTCTTCCCCCTGCTCCTGGCAATGCTGTCAGCTGGTATAGAATAACCTCCAGTCCTGGCCAAAGTCAGGACACCACCCAGACAGCAACAGAACATCCACAGAAAATTTTGTTCAAGAGGTTTATTTCCAGTATGGTCCCTTTCCTATTCCCAAATATCAAAAATTACTCCTTTTAACAAATCGTCTTTTTGTGAGGAAGAATTTTTTGAGCTTCTCCAGATTTTTTTCAGATTAAAAATTATATATTGTACTCATACATAATCATCTATATATGGATGAATAATCATTAAAATTCCATTAACACTTATTAATGAATTATCCATTCCAGCCTTTAGCCTTTCCTGGAGTTTTTCCAGGATTGTTGCTAAAAGTGCATGACTCATTTAAACCAGCATTTTTCCCAGTTTCAGAAAAAATGATGGAGCACATGATTTTAAAGTCAGAGATTCTTAAAAATCCCTCAATTTGGAAGGTCTGTAAGCATTTTTTCAGGCAAGAAACAGTGTGTTTGTTCTTTCCATGTACCAAAACCCAAAAGTATAGTGGTGTCCTGTTTGTTACCTGGCTTTTTTTTTTTTAACGTATAAAAATACTCTACGATAACAATTAAAACAGTTTTGAAGAAAATAAAAGAGCAACTACAAATCCCCCTATTATGATATGCACATACTAGTCTAAGTCCATTTTCTAAAACAAAAGAAATTGTCTTGCTAAGTTAAAAATACTTCTCAAATAATTTTTCTCAATATAAAAAAAAAGTAATGAAAGGATTTTGTATTGCAGCAAAAATCAAAGTGAAAAGCATTAAACGGATTTTTTAATTAAAGAAAAAAACTGTGAGAACCCATCAAAATAAATTCTTTTGTGACATTCCATTATTATTAAAAAGCATTCAGCCTTTTAAATTTGAATCTTATAATCCTTGAATGAGATAAGATGCTGCTTCCCTTGAGCCCATAGGAACAAAAATCTGAATGGGTATCATGGAATTTAATAATCTCAAAGCAAAGAAGTTACCAATGTAATTTTGTTTCAAATTGGAAATCTCACTGGAAACAAAAAAGGTTAGCATAGTTTCTGTAACTAGTTTCTTAAAGATCTGCTTATTGCAAATAAGAAACCTTGCTAGTAAACCAGAAATACTTCCTGGGTCCTCTTTTTCTCCAGAGTTACAAAAAAAACAGTGATTGTGAACTCTGGTGATTCCAACTCTGGTTAGAAGGTTTGGACTAAAGCAAATCCATTTTTAATAACATAAGAGTAGAATCGTAGCTTGCTTTAAAGATTAATAGTGTTAGTCCATGTGACATAGAGTGTCCGCTGACAACAGACACAAGTAAACAACAAAAAAAAAGTTTCAAAGCTTATAGGATTTTTCCTAAAATCTTTCCAATAATTTTTTCAATTTAGTGCTGATCAGTTTTCAACACCAATGAAAATTGTCCAGTAAATCTATAGACTTAATGTTTTGTAAGGCACATGTGACTGGTGTGACACTAAATCAATTGCCCAGGACCTGTTTTTTAATTTCTTCTCTTACACTGTACTGCAGATGATACTAATTACTCCCAGATTCTTGTAGGACTATTCCCATGATCAGTAATGACCAATTAACAATGACTTTCTAACTGGCTGGTCCCATTATGCAGAAGGCTCCATATCTTGAGATCTTCACTGATCTTCCTTTCAATAGAAACTGCATAATATGTGATAATTCCTGGGTTGGCTGTCTTCTGAAATGCTCCTTTCTTAAAATGTGTAGCTATTAAGTATGAGAACATGATAAATGATGTATGGAGCAAAATCAGCCTTAAATGTCAAGTGCTCATACCTCTGACTAGTTTCGTATATGCACAAATTTGCTTAGCATGTTATCATTGCTTTTTAATTACTACCTGGATTGCAAATTTAGGGCTCATTAAAACAATATCTTTAAGGGGTCAAAACCTATATTCTGTGTCCTTTGTCATTCTGAAATAGCATTTACCATACCCAAGCAAAGAGACGAAGTGTGATGCAGGAGGAAGGTTGCTAAGGGAGTTTAGACAGATCAAGCTATCATGACACTTTGATAGAGAAACAATCTGGGGAAAAGAAGGAAAAAAAGGAAAACTCAGAAGAAAATCAGTTGTGCATAGATGACTTATTGGAGGAATTTCCCACAAGCACAGCTCTCAGGAGACAATGAACTCCTTTAACATGTCCTTGGAGACAGACATCTCAGTGATTAGAACATTAAATAAAAAACTTGCTGAAAAGTTGTATTGAATATAAAAGAATAAATCCATAACAACTGCAAACTCCTATCCTAGACCTTTGTTTTTCAGAAGAATTTAATAAAAGCAATGTAACCTGATAATTCCACACTATAAGATCATATTTTTTTTGAAATCTGAGAAAGTTTGAGGCTTCAAACTAGGCAAGTTATGTAAAATTACTGTCTTAAAGACAATGCTGGCACTGTTTATAGCTGCTGGTCTTCATTTTCATTCTTAAAATCAGAAAGCTATTTTCCCAGACACTGAAGAATTCTATCAAGGGAATTCACACTCCAAGTCTCTAAAAATCCACTTTGTCTTGTATTATCTTCTGCACATTTTCTATCTTGACTGATTAGATCTAGTAATAAAGAAAATTACTTAAGCAGCAACCAAGACAAAAAGCTGGCCAGTTTTAATAATTGAATGGATTAGACCTCACTCACCTCATAAAAGCAAAGGGGGAATTTCATGAAGGGAGAGCTACAGCTTCTTTCTTTATTTATGCATGGTAACATGTGTGATATGACTGTCAGGATGTGGTCAAACTTCACAGATATTGCTGTCTTTCTGCCAAGAGAGAATTTGCCATTTGAGGCATCTGCGACAGAGCCTGGTTCAAAAAATTTAATATTAAAAAAATTCAGCTCCAATTAAATAAATTACCTGCAGGCTAATTACACGGGCAGCATTTAATTTAGCAGTATTTTATTTCTGATCCTGAAACTCTTCCACACACTACTTCATAGTAGTGACACATACTTGAATTTACAGTAGGACATCTGCAACACAATGAACAGGGTTTCAGATAAACCTGAAAACCACTGAGAGACATTTTCAAGAGCAGTTCAGGTGATGGTTTGTGTTTTGCTGCAGGAACTTAACCTCTACATGGTAGCAGGAGCAAATGGAGGAAATATGAGAGTCTTTGAGAATTTATAATTTTCAAATTATGTTGAAAAGAAAATATGCTTTGAAAATAATTTCTTTATCCTGTTGATGTTTTTCAGGATTAAAAGAAAAAGAGTTTTCACACTGAAAGAACAGATAGATTCTGGGTTTTGTCCTTGCATTTCTTAGAAAAGTACAGGCCAGAGGTATTTATACTTGGGATAAAAATAGTTATTTTTGAATATAATTTTCAAAGGTAATTAAGCTTCTGAACAATGGAGTTGATTTTTTTTAAGGTAATATTGGGGATTGAAACATGACCCTGGACTGAGAGGAAACATGAAGAAAAAATGGGCAGGTAAATAAACACTAAAGTTCTTCATCAAGCGTGCATCAGTGGGCATTTTAAATATTCAGGGTTAGCAGCAATAATTAATTTCTTACATTCTATTTTGATCATACATTTCCCAAGTTTATAAATTGATTATGAATATTACAGCAAAGACAACTGCATCGTTGTGGCTGCAATAAGCCAATTTCTTGACTCACTTAAAGTCAAGAAAGTAAAAAACAGAAACTAACAAGAATCTATACCCATTGTTTTCATTTTCTAAATTTCAAGAATGAAAAATATTTGTCACTAATTTTCACATGATGGCCCTGCAAAAATACCTTATAGCTAATATCCTGTAGCTCATCCAGTAACTCTAGTAAAACGAGGAGGCCTCAATTCACAAGATCCAACATCTTTCATACTGATGTAAAAAGGTTCTGAAAACTGGATGCATATAGTTGACAATCTTAAATCGTGAGAATTTTATGCTGCAGAATATCCCAGAATTATTCTATATACTAAATAAAGAAGCCAAAACAGTATGAAATATAAGAAATTATAGCTATTCCATAATATGTTTTTATTCTGAACTGTAAAAGTAAGCATTTGGGGAGAACGGGTGGATTTTATTGTTTTAAACATATCCATAACAGTTGTAGGGTTCATTTTGGAGATGGTCAGAGATGGCCATAAACCATAGTTTACATTTTAAATGCCAACAAAAAACATTAGGCTAAGAAGAAATTTGGATAATCATTGATGCTGGGCAGATGCTGGGTCATTGCACAGAAAAGAGAGGAAGATGAATGGGTCCAGGGAGAGAGCACTGAGAGGGAAGCTGTACTTGTAGCCCACTAATGAGTGATGCCTTTAAGAAATAGAGATTTTCTTCTCTGAACAGAGTCAGAGTGAGCAGCCTGCCAAGAGTCCTGATTACAGAGCCAAATGAAAGCAGCCAAGAAGAGAACTCAAGGGCTCAGTCCCTTTCTGCCTAGGCTAAGTCCTAAACATCTCTCTCCCCACTTGGGTGCTTTCCAATTGGCTGTGCCAGCACATTTCCAGTTCAAACTTCTGATGAGAGAAGAAACCATGTTAGACTTGACTCCTGTGCTAGATTTGGCTCCCTCTGTAGTCATCCAATTCTGTCCCAGAAATCTCTGCATTTGCTGCCATCTCATTTCCATCCATCTCCCCAAATGCACTGGTTCATGTCTTGAAATAATTTCTTTTGTGTGTTGCACCTTAAATCTGATAGTACATTTGGGTCTGGAAAGCAGGAAACAATTATTCTTTTCCATGTCACACATCATCAAAGAGTCCTGAGAGGGGTGGAAGGGGATGTGGATGTGGCCAGTCTGCTTCAGGTGCTGCTAACTATGAGCAGGGTGGACAAGAGCTTGAACATGATTCATGTCACTTGTCTGTTTTATTTAGGAATACAAATGCAAGAAAAGACCCCTTTCTCTGGAAATTTCTTTCACTGCTTGTTCATTTGCTTCCTTTTCTGCTCTAATAAATACAGCTACAGTGCTACAGCCTACTGTAAATTTTCAGTTTTTCATAACCATCCATTTAGAACAGCACATTTTGCTGGCAGTAGAGCATATGAATGACAAACAAAAGAGTCTGAGTAAAAACAGAGGGACAAGAACATGAGCAATGTAGGACAATGCTGACAGCAGCTGCCATGAAGGTGGTACTCTGAGGAATGCAATACATGACTGGAACAAGTTTAAATTTGCATTCGTAGTAATGGATGGGTTCTGAAATCCTGAGAAAAGTAAAGAAAATACAGTGGTAATCCTAGCTACAAGCTGGAAAAAGATGATTCTGACTCAGATCAGCTTCTGTCTGGACTTGATAGAGATTTAAGACTTTCCCAGAATGGAGAAAAGAATGAAGCAAGATGCTGGAAGAAAAACAAGACAATGTTATAATAGAGGGGATTAAATGAGAAATAGGGATTTCAGCAACAGAAGCATATTGAAAAAAACCCAAAAACCTGTTTATAAGGAGATACATGCATTCAAAAGAAACAATGTGAGTGACTGGTTAAGGTGGGGGAAAAAGAAATCACTGATATAAGCACTGCTCAGTTGCTCAGCAAAACTGCTGTATTTGAACAGAAAACCGCACAAAAAATGTAAACAAATAGTACAACATCCAAAAAGAAAGAAAGTACACATACAGCATGAAAATTTAATTAATAATTTGTAAAGTTTATGAAAATGTTTAAGAAATAGCTACAGTAGCAACCTGCGTGCAGAAGAAACAATAATTTAATGAATGTAATTGCAGACTACATGAAAATATTACAATAGTCCGGCTGGAGGGAGGGTCAGTATTTTCACCACTATATTTTTTAGTTAATTGCAATCTCATTTGATCTTGAAAAACCCAAAACATCAAACAGTAATGAGCTATTTGATTTTATCCCATTAGGCTGTTAATACAAAGTGCCATGATTTAACCCCAGCCATCTCCTGAAGCCCCACACAGTCACTCCCTCATTCCCCCCAGTCAGCATGGGAGAGAGAATCTGAAGAGCAAAAATGAGAAAACTCATGGGTTGAGATAAAGACAGTTTAAGGGTAAAGCAAAGGCCACACATGCCAGCAAAATCAACCAAGGATTTGGCTCCTGGCCTTCCCACAGGCAAGCTGATGTTCAGCCAGGAAAGCCAGGATGCTGTCACTCTGAATGCCTCCCCTTCTTTCTTCTTCCACCATCTTTGTAGGTTGAGCATGATGTCCTATGGTGTGGGTTATCCCTTGGCTCATTTGGGGCCAGCTGTCCTGTTGGTGTCCCATTCCAGTTCCTTTGTAACCTCAGCCCTCTCCTGGTGGGGTGGGATGAGACAGAAAAGCCTTGGCACCATTCAAGTGCTGCTCAACAATGGCTCAAACATCCCCGTGTTAGCAACACTGCTCCCAGAACAAATCCAAAACACAGCCTATCCCAGGCACTGTGAAGTAACTCTGTCCCAGCCAAAACCAGCACACAAAATCCTGTGCAATTTTGTGCAGATTCAAATGGAAGTTCAGGAAACGGACACACTCCACAATTAAATATGTGCCTTGAGTCTCTAAGAGAAACGGGAAAGAAGAATTTTACCATTGTTGTGTAAAGGAATTGTTAATTAATGAGTCTGGTGCATGAGAAGGACCTGGTCTGAGTTAGTGGTATTTATGTATCTGTGGAGAGGTGAAACAGTCCTTCAGCTAGTGAGAAACATTCCAAGCATGCTTTTGAATAAGCAAGAAATTATTATAAAAGAAAGTATAAGAAAGATTAAATATATACCTAGGCTTCCTGGAAAGTTCAGCTATGGCAAACAGCTACAAAAGTAACATACTGCACCAAGCAAGTGCTTTCTCCAATAACATAGTGTAACCTGGGGGAGAAATTCTCAGTTGGAACACTGTGAGAAAAACTAGCTGATTTCAGGTAGAGAGAAGCTTCTTATTTAAAATTTAAGTTTAAAAGATCAAGATTAAGTTTTCCTTCTCTATTTTTTTCCATATTTTTCTTTTGTAAGTGTTTACAATTCTTTTCTCATTTTAAGTATAGTAAAAAAAAAAAAATTGCTTTATCTTTCATAGAAAAGACTCTCTCAAGGACACATGAATAAGTAATTGGATATATTCAATGGCAGTGGAACCCGAAAGATGCTGTAAACACAGAAGTCTTGTATAAAGAAATAATGTCCACCATGTGGTGAAACAAATCCTTTTTGGAACTCATAAAACAACTTATTTTACTATTAATTTAACCTCTAGTATTGCATGAAGAACAGTTCTTCCTAATTTTTACCAAGTTCTTGACTTTAATAAACACGGATGCTTTTTTTCTGACAAATTATAGTAATTTTAAATACAAAAGGAAAATAATTACAAAACTTCTGTGAAAATTTGGCTCTTCTTTTCTTCTGTTCCAACAAAAATGCATGTTCAGTTTGTTTCTTAATTTATTTGGACTCTTAAGAATCGATTTTAAGTGAATTGATAACTATTTACTTGTCTCATTGGCTGATACATAAGAACATAAAAATAAAAAGAGAGTCTGAAAGTAGGATTTGTTGTTTTACAAAAGAAGAAGAAGAAAAACTATTGAAACACTGAAATTTGTCCTTTTTTGTGTACTCTTAGACTCAGAAAAGTTTAATATTCTCAAAGTTTTGCAGTAGAGAAAACCTTATTCTGTTGAACTCTAACTGGAAAGCTGCAAACGCATGCAAATAATTACCACTGTTTTAATGACAATAAGAAAGTCTAGATAATTTTTATATATTCAGATTTTTAATTTAAGAAGATAATTAAAACATCTTTACTGTGTGATCAATTTATCTCTACCTTTAAGAGCATATTTATGAATTATCAAAGGATACCTTGCTACTAAATTAGAGGAATGGTTCTGGTTGAACACATTGAAGGGTAACATGTCACCATGCTAGAGAAGAATAAAGACAGCTGCAAAAATGTGAATTTTCACTACATTTCTTAAAGACTGCAATATTTCCAATGGAATACAGCCAGACCCTTTATTCATTAAAAAATAAAATTTAAAACCAGGTATGAAAAATAATTTCTTCCAGAAGGATTAAAAGATATTGACAAAAGAAATAACTTCCCCCACCCCCTGAAATTTTTCAAACATTCTACTAACATCAATACCTTGAGATCATAGAACTAAACTTCCAACTGAACAGTGATCTAGTCAGAAACATTTCCTCAAACAAAAAGTATTATTTGGATTTTTTTTTTCCTTTCTGGTTGTTTCACAGTATTTATCTAAAAGTAATTCTTTCATAGTAAAAGTAATTCTTTCCTCGAAGCACCCTGAGCAGGGCAATTATTTCTATGTTTAAGTTGTCACTGTGGGTTTTACTGTTCCCATAGTTCTCAAATCTGTATTACATTATGACTGGCACAGATTTGGCTCTCTGTCTTCTCAATATTGTGCAATTAAAGGAATAAATTTCTATTTTGCCTAAAGAAAGGAACCTTGAGGATACAAAAAAAGAAAATCAACAGCTGTCTGGTGGTTACTGGATGCTCATTGACCCTTTTGCACTGTGTTAGAGGGGCCTTGAAAATCCCAGGAGTAATTCCCTGACCCTGCACTTAGGGCAGCTGTGGGGTAGCGTGCTGAGGAGCAGAAATATTCATGGGAGCCCAGTGCAAACTGAGCACACGGACAGCAGCAATGGGGTCCTGCCATGCAGAGAGAGCCCTGGGAAGGGCAGCAGAGCTGTGGGGGAATCTCTTCCATCAGACGGAGGAGACTGGAACAGCTCTGCCTCCTCTGCTGGCTTTGAGCTGGGAACCAGGCTCGGTCACCTGCCCAGACCATGCCTCATCTGACCAACAGGTACCTGTGAAACTCAACCATTTCAGAGCCATGGGAAGCAGGGATGCAAAGAAGATGGAAAGAAGTGTTGGTTTTTATAAAACCCCATTGTTTATGGGTTGAGGTGACCATTATGGGAATGTCAGCCCTGATGCTGAATGACACCCAGCCTGAGGGATTTCCTGTCTCTAACTCACAATACTGTCCCTCTAGATGTCTCTCTTGTCTGGGATTTTAAAGCAGGATCCCAAATAGACTGAAGTGTGTATCATTTGTAGCGTTTTCCAGAGACTGTAACAAAGAATTGAGCAGAATAAATGAATCTGCCGACAGCTGGCCACTGCCACTTGCATCTGCTGAGGCAAAGGATTGCTTTAAGATTAAATTTCAGGTGTACAAAGTCTCCTTTTTACCTTCTGAACTCTCATCACTGTACATTTCGCAGGGTGCCTCAGAGTAGTCCATGTGAAAAATGCTGCTCAGGCTACCTTCACAAAACTGTAGGGTTTTTTTTTTCCCCTCCAGGAGTGGAATCTATCCCAAGGGGTCCATTATCCAGTTCCCCTTGGCCGTGTGGAAATAATTAATTTCACATGAATGGCTTTTGTTTGGCAAAATGTTCAGCTGCAGATATTTTGGGTTCAAGACTGAATTTCCTGGGTTTGATTATTGCATAAAAATGCACCTACATATTTTAAATGGGAGACATAGTTATAAAATGCTTCTGTCCATTAATTCCAAGTTGCTGTGCTGGCATCAATTGTGTATTGATCTACTGGAGAGATTTCACCTTCCTGTAGTTTTCTTTTCTTCTCAGGTGCCCATGAGATCCCTAAATGGCTTAGTGGACAAACCCATGAGCTTATTCTTTCTTTTCTTATTCCTCTGCTAAATATTTAGTATGAGATAAGATAAGAGACACAGAAAGACACAGATATGATAAGATGAGAGACACAGAAAAAAATGCCTACAATAGATTTTCTGATAGTTTACTGAAGAACAAATTATTAAAGTATCACTTAAGGGACAACAGTCATAAATTTTTAATCACCTATTTTTGGTTATCTCTGTAGTAAATAATGATGAAAGCAAATAAGCCTTGAGTGATTTTTAATATTCTTGATGCAGAATTGCTCAAGAAGTAATGATATTGTTACCCTGTTATAGATATCCTGAACACTAGTACACTGATTTTGATTTGTACATTTTCTAGTATATACTTCGTTTCCTCTTTCCCAAATCTAAAGCTACATTGGTCATCCTCAGCTCTTTTCAGTAAAATGAGCAGATTCTTTTCATTACAACACAGCACCATATACTCATGGAACAGTTTGGGTTGGGAGGAATCTTTAAAGCTTGACTAGTTCAACCCTAAACCCGTAATAAACGGGGTGATCTTCAACTCGATCCGGTGACTCAGAGCCCTGTCCAGCCTCAAGGTGAGCATTTCCAGGGATGGGGCACCCACCACCTCTATGGGCAATCTCAGCCAGTGTTTCATCACCCTCATAATAAAATATTTCTTCCTTTTATCTAGCTTAAATCTTGTCTCTCTTAGTTTTAAACCATTACCCTTTGTCTTACCACAACAGATCCTAAAAAGATGTTTGTTTCTATCTTTTATGTAAGCCTCCTGTAAGTGCTGAAATGCTGCAATTTGTTCTCCCAGAGCCCTCTCTTCCCCAAGCAGAACAACCCCAAGGCTCAGCCCTTCCTCACAGCAGAGGGGCTCCATCCCTCGGATCATTTTTGTGGACCCACTCAAAGAGGTTCACTCTGTTCCTGTGCTGAGGATCCCAGAGCTGAATGCAGCATCCAGGTGGGATCTCACCAGAGCACAGTAGAGATAAAACATGCCATGACGGATTTTGAGATAACACTTGAGGAGTTTTTGAAATCTAAGGTTCTCAAATTTACACTTTTATAGAACTTGTCTGAGATCTAGTCAGGGAAGGTCCACAGAAGATCACTGAAGGCCATACATTATCACTGAACAAATGAACCAAAACTCATATTTAGTTGACTATTTTTATTTTGTGACTGGCTAATGAAATATACAGGAATTTTGTGTGTGTTTTTATGCTTTTTACAATCTCACTTTGCTTGATAAACTGGAAGAAGGAAAAGGAATCGCTTCCTGGCTGAAAAGAAGGAGAAAGCAGGTGTGTAATGTGAACAGATTTATTAGACAACTGCATAAATACTGTTTTATTACTAGTAAAAAGTCTGATTGTACTGATGTTAGGAAAAAGATGGAGTCTGCAAAAAGAATGATATAAAGGTCAAGTTTATTTTCTAAGATATTCATAATTAAAGAATAGAAATTTTAAAAGGATAGGGCACACGAATCAGAGGTAGAACTTATGATCAGTTCTTGCACCTATGGAAACACGGCACGACCTGAAATCACAAGATTTAGTGCTTTCTACAGTGCACATAATATGTCCAAATGCAGTAGCCATTTTGCAGTGTCTAGGAAATTGCTATGTCAGTGACTGTAGGGAAGGTGTGCGATTTCTAGAAATTGTACTTCAGGAGTAAATATTAGAAATTGCTTGGGCATGTGTTGGTGCATTGCTTTCTGTCCTTCCAGGCAGATGCAATGATCTGTTGTCTTCTCCGGGTGTCACACAGACCTTCTGTCACTATCCGCTTAACTCAAGCGGGGATCGTGAGAGGTTCGTTATCGGAATCTCAGAGTGCAAAAGAAAACAGAAGGCAAATATATATGCTTTAAATAATCATGAACAATTTATTTGGCTATTTTGCAATAGAAGAGGGTGAAAGAGAGAGAAAGAGAGAGAGAGAGAGAGAGAGAGAGAGAGGGTGGGGTTATAGCTACCAATGGCTTCAGATGAATCCTCTGAGGTTCCATGGGTTCGCCAGCTTCCGTTGGGAGAGATCTCTATCAGGGTCTTCTCGGAGAGACTTTTTATAGTCCTTTTGAAAGTGGGTGGCAGCAAGCCAGGGGGTTGCGAAGTATGGGAAACCGGCCAAGAGGTGGGGAAAGAATGTCTATTGTTAAGGTGTGCAGCATGGGCTGCAGGCTGTACCGTTCTCCTTAGGAATGGTGCGACCATCCGTAGCTTACATCCATTGTTCTCAGCAGCCTAGGAGCTGGAAACTTGGCAGTCCTCCCACCTTGATCTGGCTCAGACTCCTTTGAGCAAAAGTCCCCGTTTCTCCCGCCTTGGGGTTTTTTTGATGATCATGAGACAGTCAAGGGTCTTCCATACGGTCTCTTACACCTTCACAGGACAGAGCTGCACTGGGACATACAATATTAAACCTGCTGTGTTGATGTCTTAAACTTGATTCCAGTTCCTCAGACCTGCAGAAGTCTTGCTGTCTGGAGTAAAATCTTGGGCTTGGTACCACCATCCTGTGATAATCAGGAAAAATTTAAATTGTACATTCTGTAAGTTAAGAAAAGAATAATGTTTTACCTATTCTTTCATCTTCTCATCATGGTATAAATATCACCTGAAGATCTTGCCTGAGAGATTGCAGAGAGCAGTTTCAAGGGCAGTTTTATTTTATTGGGTGAAAATTACTGTCTGTGTAATGGCTCAGGCAAAAAGCAATAAAGCTGTCTCTGGATACTTGCCTGGCCTTCAGCTTTGCTAGAAGTATATGCTAAAAATCAAATTAGCTGAGAAACTTTATAGAAGTTGACTGCTGCCATTGCTATATCTGTATGGACTATGCCAGTGCTGTTGGACATTTCTGAAAAGTTTTATTCTCCTGAATTCTTAATAGCGTAATCTCAGCACTCTTAAATCAGTAAGACCTGCTAAACCCCAAGAAGACAGATGCTCGAGAAGCTAGTGCATTTTAGTCCTTGTTACTTCTAGATGCACATGATTGAGATTGATATTCCTATTTGATGGAGCTGAAGCAGTTCAAACAATGATCAGAGTTGTTTAGACAGCTGGTTCGTGTGGTGTAATCCCTTTCTTTGGGTCCATGAAGTCAAATCTCCATAGTACTGCCAAAAGACAGCGAAGGGTCTGACCCCCTTGGCTACCCACTGGCCTAAATTCTGTAATTCACCCTACCTGCAGAACATTCTTACCACAGAATTATAATGATCAAGTGATGGAAAAATTACCAAGAGAAGGAGGAAGGGCTGTTCAGAAAGTGCCAGCCCCAGCAGTCAGGTCAGGCTAGGCCAGGATGGAGCTGCAGCTGCTGGCACAAGCTCAGCTGGGCTCAGCACTGCACCAGGGCCTGGGCTCTCTCTGACTATGCCAGGTTTAGTCAGCTCAGCTCTCTGCTGTGATACCAAAATGCACTGGCAATGTCTAAATTCATTGTCCTCTCTGTCTTGGAAAGACTTCCTAAGGGTAAAATTTGGGGAAAACAGTCAGTGCCTAGCAGTTTTCCTTGTTCACTGGATGTGTTTCTCCACCTGCAGGACTGTGGGATTTTCAGCAAGCAGAAGATAAGGCAGCAGTGCCCAACAGATGCCACAAGTATGTGAGGAGTGCACTCCCAGCAGCTTTTTTACAAGAACTCATGCATTTAGGTCTGATAGAGTGCCAGGAAAGAGCACTTCTATTTCAAACTCCCAGAACACAAGCCACTTCACACCTAGCACTTCTGCAGAGCACCCTGAGATCCACGAGTGCCTTGAGTGAAAAAGGTGATAGCCTGTGGACTAAGCCGTGAAGATGCACAAACTCTGCCACGACTTCAGGGAGGGGAACTTCACTTTTTACCTTCTGTCTGGCAGGAATGTAAAGTATGCACCTAGGGGGAGAAAAATAATAAAAAAATTAAAAAAATAAAAAAAAATAAAAAAAGAGCAAAGTTAGGTATGCAAAGTGCTGCAGTTTCTCAGTATGATCAGGCAGATTTCTGGGATGTCGGATGGGAAGAAAACCAGAAGATCACACAGAAAATTATGGTATTTCCAGGAGCATTTCCAGTCTGGAAAGAGGACTCATTATAAATAGCACCAGGCACATACACTGAAACTCAGAGATCTGTTAAGATAAATCATTAGCACCCAGCATTAGGAAAAACCAGGACGTGTTGACTGACACAGCTAGAGGGGAAGAGCAGGAATGAGGAAGGTGTGCTTCCTTTTCCTGGCAGTGAGGTGTCTCTCATTTATGCTAGCAGGAGGCACTAAGAAGACTTGTAACAAGGTCACTAATTTGAATTTTACATTGCAAAAATTTGCATTGCTGCATTTTCTGGTATGTGTTGAATGTTGCGTGTGATAGGTCATTCAACAGAAATCTGTCAGATGAATCCATGATCATAAGTCTATATCATAATACTTAAATAATATTTTATTTTTCACACCTATTAGGAATATTTATGTAGGAGGATAGATAGATAGATTAGATGGATAGATAGATAGATAGATAGATAGATAGATAGATAGATAGATAGATAGATAGAACATACGATATTTATATTATTATATTCACATTCTGAGAACAAATATGAATAATATCACTCATAATTTAACAGGGTTGCTAGAAACCCTGTACTCAAAAGACTGTGTTTATTATCTGCATCTGGTTTTGGTTTCTTCAGGCTACAATAACAGAAAAATATCTGTCATCTACCTCATAGGAATAATCTGGTGATCAATCATTTTACGCTGTGTCAAAGAGCAGCCTACAATCAGCTTCTGAAATTTATATATAGGTATTTGCAGATTTCAGTTCCTGATAAAAACTAGCCAGTCTGTTAATTTTTTAAAAAGTTATTTTTTTCTTAAAATACTTTTGAAAACTCTGTGAGGCTGCAAATACTGTGGGTTGTGAATGTCTAAAGGGATTTATATTTATTAATAACAACTTTGTCTCAAGAGAGGAAGAGTAGATATCCAAATTAGTTCTGATTGTACAGAAATACAAATTTTTACTGTAACACGAAAAAGCAGAGGCGTGCATTAATTTTTTAATAATTGTTAATATGACTCCATTCATCTGATGAATGAAGACCAATGTTCAGTCTAGACTATTAGATGTATCATTAATCCAGATGACAGCACTTCTCTTTGTTGTAAAAGCACAATATGTCTGAAGTTATAGCTGTAAAAGAAGGTTGAGTCACTCATATTTTATTGAGTGTATATCCTAAAGTAAGCTAAAATATTGAATTATGAGTTTGCCACAATTTGTTTTTTCAGACATATCTCCCCCTTACCTTCATTCATTTTTTGACATCTTAGACCAACACTCCTTGCAAGAATTAGCACTAAAAAAACCACCATAATCACCATCAAACCACTCACTCAACAAAGATGACCCAAACAACTTGGGCAAGAAATGTGAAATGCCTTCCTATGAGAAATTAATATCTGTGAATAAGGTTACAGAAAGCCTTTCTATGCACTCTACTATGGATTTTATTTTGATTAAGGTAATGAGGTTTTGCAAATGTGAAACTTTCAAAGTCAGTTATACCATGTACAAATAGTGTGCTAAGAGCACAGACAGGGATATATACCTTCCCTTCCTAAAGGCCTTCTCAAATTCTGGATCGTTTATCACCCTGCATTACTGTGCAGAGGGATAATGCACTGTGGTATTTGGATTTATCATATTTTTGTATGTAGTTTTATATGTCTTAAAAAAAAGATCTATTAGAAAGATGGACTAAAATAGATACTGAGAACTACCTTGCATCTATGACAATGAAAACCTTTTCAGATATTTATAGATATTTTTTTCCATTGTTTTTTCCCTTATTAATTAAAAAAAAAATAACTGCAAGGATAATTTTGACATTGTTCTGCATATTCACTGGTGATAATTTCTGCTACGCTATCAGCAGTAAAATATCATCAGAACCATGTGTTTTTGATGGCACTCAGTAAAAGAGGAAAGACAACTGTATTATGAATAATGGGATAACCTTACCTGTTAAACAATGAAGCCCTCTTCTAAAGAATACTCATGTTTGTGCTTCTTACAAGATTTCTTAAATGGATAAAAATATTTTAGCACACAACCATTATAGTTTTCTTATCACTGATGAGGAACCAGGTAAGCTTGTTCTTGATGAAGATGAAAACACAGCTAAAAATCAGTTATTTTATTTATTTGTTTACATCCATTCCTTTCCAGCAAATAAGTGAGTAAAATAATAGGAACTATCTGGATTTTATCTGTGCTAAGGGAGACTGCAAGACCAAGCAGTGGAGGGTATGCCTGTAGATAATGAAGGATCCGGCACTATACTCATTAGATGAACAACAAAAAATAAAATAGAGATAACTGCTTGAGAAACACTCAGGTATGGAGTAAAAAGAATGCAAGAAATAATGAGGCAAGAAATACTAAATTGACATAAAAGGCAGCTGAGACATAAGAGAGTTCTGTGTCTTACCACACTTCTGAAGAGGAGCTGTAGGCTACATCTTCTAATCCCTTGTAGACTGCGCATACTAATCTCTTAATAGCAACAGTGAAATGATTGATTAAACTTTCATTAATTAATTTTTTGGGGTTATTTTTACAATAAGAAAAACTATAAATGTAGTGTTAAATGCTGCTAACAAGACTGACACATCTGCCCAAGGGACTGCTGCTTTTAGCAAATACTAATATGTTTGAAATGTTTTACCAGACATTTGTGACATCTTAAGTATTCTGAGAAGAGGTTTAATCATACAGTGCTCTGAGTTCAGTGCTGCCACGGGTAACATTCTGACATCTTTTCACCACACTTTCTTTGGAAGAAGGCAAAACCAGTTACTTAAGTTTCTCTTTTTCTGCCTCCTCTGGCATGTATTCAACACTTGCCAGTCTCTGTCTAAAGCAGGCAGCTTGTTAGAATGCCCTGTAAACCAGATTAATTAAAACTGTCATTATTTTTAAAGCTTTCAGGGTGGGCTCGCAACCGCTTGTAAATGCAGATAGGAATGAGCAAGGTAATGCAGAATGATAAGAAGTAATGATAATGCAGAAATGGCAGAAACTGAAGACATCTTTTAGGAAGAAAAAGTATATAGCTGTGACCTGAATAATGGCTCAGCTCCTAGGAGTGCTTGTGTCCTGCAGTGACTCGACAACACCAGAGCACAAGGACTTTGTTTGAAAATGAGCAGAGGGATCCTCATGGAACTGCATCTGTCAGAGTAACTTTCAACTTTCTCACAATTACTTTTAAGAGTGTTCCAAGTACTGCCAAAGGAAGTAATCCTTCAAACTGGTATCCAACCCCTATTGATAATCACCTGTGCCAATGCTAAGGGCTCCAGCTAGTCAGCTTTTGTCCATAGCTTTATATCAAAACCCTTTAGGAAGAATCTTGTGTCAAAAGAAAAAAAAATCATAAAAAGAAAAAGACAAAATTGGCAGGGCAATAGAATTAAAAAAAGGAAAAGTAAGAAAATTATTCAATTTGCATCAATATGAAGTAATCTTTGAATGGTTTTGACTAGGAATACTTACCTAGACTTCATCTGTGCTGCCTGAAAAAGGGCTATTTCATATGCAAATATTTTTCTCCTCATAAGTTTGCATCAATATAACATGGTTTCAAGCAAGTTCACTCTTAAGCAATAGTCTTTGCTTTCAGCTCTACACACTCCCATTCAGTATGAGGAGTTATATTTATGAAGAAGAAAAATACCATGCATGAAACAAAAAAGGAAAAAACAGGAAGCTATGAAGAAATTAAACAAATTCTCACATCTTAGACCAAAATCTCTCATTTATCAAGATTTTGCAGCATATTTACTATCAAAGGAAACTCCACCTCCACAATTTTTTTCCCTCTTTCCCTACACTTTTAAAAATGGTGACCCAAAGACGAGAGAACAAGGCTTTGTTTCCCAGAGATGGTGTTGTCACCATCGTCCCCCTGGAGTCAGGCAGCCGGGCTGGTTCAGGTGTGTGCGGTCTGCAGCTATGGAAAGCTGTGATACTCCTGTGTTGATTTTGCTTGGCCCAGTTTTTGGAAGTGGGGAGGCCAAAAAGATGGCTCCTGTGAGAAGCTTCTGGAGGCTTCCACCATGTCCAGCAGAGCCAATTGCTGTTGGCTCTGAGGATGATGGACATGCCACTGACCAAATCTGGGCCAATTAAAGATAGTGGTTACGCCTCTATGAAAACATATTTAAGAAGAAATCAAAACAAGGGGCACTCAGAGTAGTTTTGCCAGTGGAGGAGGCTGAGAAATATGTGAGGGATGTAAACACCAAGGTCAGTGCAGGAGGGGGAGGAGCTGCTCCAGGCGCCGGAGCTGGGATTCCTTTGCAGACCGTGGTGATGACCATGGTGAAGAAGCCTATGGGAAGATAATTGTACATATAAGTGTTCCCACACTGACCTTACAAATTAATTTCAAAGGCAAAGCCTTATGAATAAACATAAGGAGTAGCTACCATGCAGTCAAATTCTTTGCCATAACAGTCTTATTGTAAAGGGCACTGAGGAATACAGAGAATAGCTGTGTATAAGCTCAAAAATCTTAAAATAATTGCAAGGTTTGAGACTAGCATACTCCCCCATCACTTCCACAAATCTGATTAAACAGTCTCTTAAAGAGGAAAAAAAAGAATGGGGAAAAAAAAAAGTATAATGTTGTAATCTATTTATTTTAAAGAAAATTACTCTGGTTTTCCACAGGAAGATGATAATTAAGGAAACAAAAGAAAAAAAATAACTGAAGATAGGCAGTATCTTTTTACATGTGTAAAGAGGATCATCAAAGACTTTAATCTTTTTTGCCCCTTGTGACATGTGCTTTGACGGAGAAAGACTCCTAAGTGATGGCACCTGGCAAACGAGCTCTGATCTTTCATTCTCACCTCCAAAGACACCCCTAAAATGTAGGCATTTAATATATTCAAGTATAATGTTGATAACTGCAGCTCTGTGAGCAGAAGGAAAAAAAAATATCCAGGAAGGCTGCTCTTGTTTGAATCTTTTGTCAAAATTGAACCTGCTAATCATCATAGCTGTTAATGAAACAAAATGCCCACACAGATCTAGAGAAACAAGTTGGGAGCAGAAAGGCAAAATTCTGGAACTCTATCTGTAAATGTGACAATGGAGGCCAAAAAAGAGTGCAATTAAATGATTGTTTTATTTATAATCTTCTATTAGAAGTATTTCTTTTCAGTTTTGATCTTTTAAATTTTGTTTATCACATATTTTGTTTTTTAATAACCTTAAGTAATTCACTTTAAAAAATAATTTACTGAATGTTTTTGCAACTAATTAATTCTCTGTGATTTAATTTTTGTAGAAAATACACAACAATTTTTACTATTGGAGAGCTAGATAAAATTGCCTGACTTGTTTTAAATACAGTAAAATAAAAAGTCAATAGAATATTTGAAGATCAGTCCTTACATGTACAGTCATCCTCATTTCCAAAATATTCAGATACATGATGATGAGATGATCATCCATATGTTACAGAAAATTTGCACTGAAATAACCTGCAGGGAAGGATTATGTCAGTTTTATAGGAGGTTATATCTTAAGTCATTTTAAATAGTTTTACATGGTTTGACTTATAACTATGAATTATAGTAGCTCTGTGGGCTAAGAGAAGCACTAGACATATCATGCAATTGATTTTTATGTTCAAACATTTATTATGTCAGATTTGATGGAAAGAGTGCAGAGTAGCCTAAGAAGGAAGTGTTTCTACGGGTGTCCTTAAACCCGGAAAAAACTTGAATTTAAACATACACTCAAATAATAGGGTATCTAGAAAAGGCAACAGCTTCCATCAATGACATCCGTTCAATTCCCAAAGAAAGAAAGAAAATACGGTACAAATTGATACATTTGTGTTCTATTTTGCTGTTTTGTTATTTGAAAACAGAAGAAGAGAATGGAACAAGTGAAAGGCTGTTATTGCAGTAATGATATATTATATGCTACTGTACATTATCAAGAGATAATGCAACAGCATTTTTATGGATCACTACAAGTCATAATTCCTGACAACTATAAGCATGTCCACAGAAAAAGGTCACAGTTATGGGCTGTCACAGCCCACTGAATAAAATGAAATGCAATATTGTGCTGCCATAACTACTTGAGTTGTAAAGGGGAGTAACAATTTATTGGGTAGATTAAGAATTTGAAAAGAGTCCACTGCTACAAAAAGCTGTTTTCATACCTGATCCATTCTTTCATAAGGCAGAGGGTGTGGAACCATTTGAAGTAGAAGAAAAGTCATGTATGGCTAAAGGGGAGATGGTATCACAACACCATTGTCCTGCAAGAAACCAGCATCATGATGCCAATAAAATTCGGCCTTGCAAATTTTACGGAGACTATAGAAACCACCTCTGACCGTGCGAAACTGCTGAAATTGCTAAATGTTAAGATTTATGCACTAGGGCTTTTGCTGCGTTGGCACAGCCTAGGTGATAGGCAGGGAGGCAAGGGCATTTTCAGACCAGCTGTCAGTATGTAAATAATCTTCATGGCCGTGCTATATTGCTTACTGATGGGTAAAATTATATTATACAGGTCTTCACAAAATGTTTTCCTCCTAAATTACTGCTCACCACATGTTGATGTTTAAAGAATAATAATGCTGTGGGTTGAGTTCCATTCAACTGATACTGGTTAACACATTGACTTCTTATTTTTTAAAACGCCTTTAAATTTCTTCAAAAGACTAGATATAGCTGAAACAGTAATTGCCTCTAACTTGAGGGTAAGTATACATCCTGGTAAAACAGAGACACCCTTCTGAGACTTCAGAGACACCCACCATGGTAATTACATGGGCAAAGGCAGCTTCTTGCCTTGTTTTTGTAGAAGTGATGTGGGAGGGCATTGATCATGTATTCACCTGTAATCACGTAATCACTGAGCCAGGGTGGCTGAAAAGCTTATTTCTTTGAGCTTTTCCTTTCTGCTTCTTCTGGACACTCTTATTGCAGAAAATGTATTAGTTCATAACGTAGCACATTAACTTCAGCCAACCATCAATTTTCACTTCCACTATTATTTTCAGGCTTTAACTGCACTAGTTCAGGGCAAGGTATGCTGCCTGATGAAGGAGTAGGACTAACATCTAGAGCTGAAAAGCTTTGCAGACACTGCAGCTAAATCCAGCAAAGCCCGTGAGGAGGATGGAGACATGGAAGAAGAGGACACCAGTGAGCCATATGGAAACCTCTAGAGTCAATCATGCAAGATCAGTGGCACAGCAGTGAGATCTTTCAGGTTAATGTAGGCTGAAAGGAGTTTGGCACCACAAGAATGGGGTTTTTTTCCTCTTGTCTAGAGAACAGAGTTGCATGTGGCTCATTGTATTAGCCATTCATCAGCATCAGATATCTTATTCCAAATGTAGATTTATTAGTTTTCAGTTCTGACTATTGTTCGTTTTTTTTAGTTTATTGGCGTCCCTGTGTGGGAAAAAGTCTGGAAAAGCCTGTGTATCTCTGTGTAGTTAATGATATAGTCCCTGCATAGCTTTATTTTTCTCATCTCAGTGTCATATCATAAGATTGTCCTAAATCAATAGCCAGTCTAGTCAGTCTCACTGTGTTTGATAACTGTGGAGCGTATTACATTCTTCTAACAACCAACTGAGGTAATACTTAAAGGCAACACATGTTTTGTACTGAAAGTATGGAGAAAAAAATCTAAAATTGTGGGGTTGTGGATTCTGTTTCTGTTCAGCTTTTGTGGAGTACTAAGTTGTGCTGACACCAGTAGCTCTTCTCTGTAGCTTTTAAGCAGGACTGGAGCACAAATCACACGAGCAACAACAAAAAATGCTGTTCTTATAATCACCATATAATACTGGGTGACAGAAAATGCAATCATTTTCATGCAAATAGCTTTGAAGCTGTACTGACTCTAAAGGTATAATGGACTGCATTTCTTAAGGTCATATTCCTTAGAGACATTATACTTGCTCATAGGCTCCGTAAGCTGCTTATGTCCCTGCGTGACTTCCTGACAGCTATTTTGCTTTTGCTCTCATGATTTCTTCACTTTTCTCACATTTTCCCTACCTTTCATTCGTCTGTGTGTGTCAGTGTCTAACAACACAAATGATCTGTGGCCTCAAAGCCTCAGGGTTCTACACACGTCACTTGAAATAAATGGCTTACCTTGATGCAAGGTTCAGGTTTCTGAGTAAGCCTGCAGATTATTTTCTTCACTATTTTTTTACCTTATTTTATGTTGTACTTTCTTTTTTTTGTACTGTTCTATCTTTTTACTACTGAAGTTCATTCATTTGCATTCCTCAGCTTGGGGAAATTTTGAGTACTGCTGCAAACTATTACTATTAGAATCCAGAAGGTGAAATATTGTCAGGTCAAAGTACATTCAATACTTTTTTCTTAATAGCACTGCTGGTATGTCACTGATAAATTGGAAGAGATATGCTAATGAACCCAACACTGGCTCCACTCCTGTTTAACACCTTTATTAATGATCTGAATGATGTGGCAGAATGTACCCTCAGCAAGCTCGTAAATGGCATTAAACTGGGAGGAGTGTCTGATGTCAGGGTCAGTGGGTTGTTCCACCCAGAAGGACCTCAACAGTTGGAGAAGTGGGCTGTCGGGAATCTCATTAAGTTCAGCAAGGGGAAGAGAAAGATTCTGCACTGAGGGAGGAGCAGCTACAGATACCAATAAACACTGGGTGTTGTACAGTGGAAAGCAGATTGCCAGGAAAAGTCCTGGGGATCCCAGTGAACACCAGGCTGGATACGAGCCAGAAATGTATTCTTGCTGCAAAAGGGATGAAATATATTCTGGCCTGCATTAGGCAAAGCATTGCGAAAAAGATAGACATAAATAAAGATTTATGGTCTGTCTCTGTATGTTAAAAATCAGCAGTGCATCTGAATCTGTGGCCCCAATTCTTCTAGAACTTGAGATTGTTCAAGTGTGTTGCAAAAACCTCTGAAGGTTGTAGAAATACAGATGTTAGTCACCTGGTCTAATTCAGCCCCTGGAGTAATCTTCCTCTCTTCGTTAAGTATGCACCAAGGATCCTCATTTCTTCAAAGCAAAGTTAGCAATCGTGACAAGCCCTGCAAGGGATAATTAGACTGTACAGTAATCAACTGCGTCTTTTGACTTCAAAAGTCAAGAATTACTCCAACACATCCCTAACAACTATTCACTTTAAGAAGAGCATAATTAATAGGCAACTTGAAATAGGGATCACCTAAGTAGATATTTTCAAACTTTAGGGGTAAACTAAAAGAAAAAAAATTAATTTTGGTATGTCAGAATCATATTAGCTATAGTTTCAATTTATTTCCTATATTGAGACATGCAATTTATAATAACACCCTTGGAATTCTTTATTGACAAGCAGGGATGTGGATGTCCTTTTTTACTAAATAATCAGGTATGAGAAACCTTTCTAACAAATTCAGAAAATTCTGAGTGAGCAGTGATCAGTTGCGAACAGAATTCTAAATTTCTCCATTCCTCTCTAGCCTTTTATTTTCATTGTTACAAGTTGATTTTCCAATTGCCCTCTATTTTTCTTTCATCTCTCACAGAATACTAGAGGGACACACACAAACATTTGTTATTTTCCTGATTCCTGAAATGTTGTTTCACCTGTGTTTGCATTAGTATTCACTCTCCAAAACAACACTAGGAGAAAGGAGATCTGGAATAACAAATGCTTACCTTAAAGCCTGCTCAAGTGCTGCCTTTTTCATAAAATATATCGATGGCTGAACAGGCAAACTGTGAGGTTGGTCATGAACAATTTTTCTTAAAAATCACATCCAAAGTAGCCCTTTATTTGACATTGCACAAGTAACCATCTTAATAACCTAAAACTCTGCTTTATATATTAGGGTATTTATTTCAGACCCAATGTTATAATGGAGTAAATAAGAAGCACAGAATTGTGGCAGTTTTTCTTTCAAGAACTTGCAGTGTAGAGTGGCTGTTACAAAAAGTATGAAATATTTCTCTAAATGTTGCAAAATGATATTGGAAGACCCTGCTTCTTTCTGCAAATTCAAGTTCTCATTGCTAGAATATATGATTCTCTTTAAGTATTTCTGCATCTCAGTAGCATTTTAAATGTTTCCATCTCCTATTAATAGCTCTAATTACTTTTTGTGGTGTTTGTGATTAACTGATTTAATCCATTACACGATTTGAATGAAATATATATTTTTAAAAGACAGATTTCCAAGCCTCTATAAAATTTGGTATATGGGGCAATTTATAGCAACTCTAGGTGACTTACCTTATTTTTGTCCCAAATTCAAGAACATAGTTAAAATAAAAAGAAAATACAGAAACACATTTCATCATTTTCACCATTATTTCCACAGAGAAGTATAGATTACCACAGGAGTTATTGCTGTAAGTTATGCAGCTGTAGGAGGACTGATCTCTATTGAAAGATCAATACAGCAGCCCTCCATTTCTCTTTTTGAAAGGAGCCATTGTCACCTGACATCAAAATTATGCTTTAAAAATGCCCAATATGGTTTGCTCCTCTCTTTGAGGACCAGGTTTTACCAGCTTAACCCAGACTGAGTATTATCCAAAAGTGACCCCCTGCAGCAGCAAGACACAAATGTTTTCACATATTTATCTTTAGAACTATAGAGGAGTAATAATTTCTGGTTTACTACTTAAAAAAATATTTTTTCTCTTATGTATCATTTCTGCTGGATCACTTTAGAAGGAAAGCACAAGAACTAAGCACATTCAAGCATTCTAAAATCTGTCTATTGATGTTCTTGTGCTGAATACATAGAGCGTTTCAAAACAGGAGCAAGGTTGGTATGAAATGGTCACCTTTGTACTTGCTGATTTGCATGAAATGAGCTTTTGATAAATAAATTCAGAGCACTTTATGGTGTACATCTTGTTTATAAGCAGTCCAAACTGTGGATGTATAATACTCCAATTTATGGCATGTATCATAGCAGCTCTCCCTTCATAATTTCACCACATTGTTTTGTTAGAACAAGAAGAATGAAATCAAGATATTCTCCAGGGAATTCTTCCTGCTCCACATTTTCATATTTTTGTTTGACCAACAGACATAGAAGGAGCTGGACAAGGGTGTTTTCAGAGATTTTGGTATGCAAAATCTGGAGGTTGAAAAACATCTGGAAAAACCTTATGGGTCGTTATAATGTTATTGTGCTTTGAAAGTGAAGTTATTTCTGAAAATTCATGCAGATTTATCCTTGAAATCTACATGCTTCATTTAGAAAAATGTTCAGCTCAATGTTCATAACCCATGAACAAATAAAAAATGAACTTCAAAATAAAAATCAGCTTTAATTTTAAAAGTTCATTTAATTTTATCTTTGTGATTAAGTTCAAAGATCCTACAAACCAAGGAGATGAACTTGGTTCATACAGCTAATGCATTAAAAGAATAATGTTAATTTATCAGAAATCAGGATATTATTAGATATTAGTATTATAAAACTACTTTCAAAAGAAAGCTTGTCAAACTGTGTAGTTTTAAATGGTTTTAATGGTAAAATAGTCTCTTTTTAAGTAGTGTGATTCCTTCTAGTACCATGATTCCATGGTGCTATAAAGATGTCCTTTTTATTTAATGAACAAATATAATAATCTCTCCTTATAAAGTCTTAGCTGTGCAGCCTCTTTCAAGCTTTCTATTTCCCAAGCTCCTTACCTTACAATTACATATCTGATTTCCCAGTATCTTCAGCACAAGGATCTTGTGTTGGGAAAAAATGAAAAATCTGAAACAGTTCCTAAATGATAAAAAAACTTCTCACAGAGCTCTTAACAGTAGAATTAAATTAGCACTTTTGACTTACTTTAATAATAGAATTAATTAATTAATTAATCTGAATTAGAGACTTTGTGAATAATCATCTGCCACAGGAGTCCCAGTCCACTCTTCATCTGTCTGTTTTGTATAAAATTAGCCTGAGGGAACTGGTTACACTGGTTGGGACCTGTCAAACAATGCTGATTTCGTTCGTAGGATTTGCCTCTCTTGTATTTTTTACAGACATAGGTATTAGCTGGAAAAAATTATTCTGTGGGAATACTAAATTCAGACTTCTATTTCTGCACGATGATTTATTTCATTTGTTCCCATTATTACTGTAATCAATTCATTAGCTCCTGTAGGCTCCAAAGGTAATAGGAGATCCCCTCACGATAAATGTGAGCTCTGTATTGTTGCCTAATATAAATACAAACATAATTATACAGACATCTAAATTATTATAATTCACTTGCTAAAACCTTTTAAACTCAATTTTGATTTTTCTTAGGAAGAGTTATTTTTCTTTCACTGTATAATTAAATAGTCAGTTGCTGCTCTGGGAAAAATACTCCGGTTTTAAAGGTCAGACAATTGAAAATTCCATTCCTAAATTAAGTTAAGAGCAGAGTTTCGACCTGAAAGATCATTCCTCTGCTGAAAGCATTCAAGAAGGTTGATTGCAGAGTGTGGTGGATGTAACCTGTCCAATGAGGCTCCATGAAAAGCAGCAATGGAGAAGAGCTGGTAGAGGTGGTGTTGCTGCCTTGGTCACTGTGGCCATCTTCTGCCCTGTTTTCTTCTGAGAAGCCCAGCCCAGCTGGCACTGGCCACTGGCACAGAGCAGTACTGTGCAACAAAAAGTACTCAGTCATTACACTGCAGAACTCCAGAAATTTATTTTGGAGGAGCTGTGGTTTGATCCAGCAGGGATCCAGCTTGTTTGTTTTATGGAGTTGCATAAATCAAGACGCAATAAATGTGGAGAAGCAGGGGACTCCGAAAACCCATGCTTAACCTAAAAATACCTTCACAACACAGAAAGGGAGATTCAGATCTCCCTACAGTGGGGTTCAAAGTCAGTAGTTCTCATGCCTTTAAGCACAGAAGACTGGCTGTTCTGGGGAAGAGGGTATACCCAGTCACTGACATTGAAGCTCTACCAAAAGACAGAAAAAACATAATGTACGACACATTGAGCTCTACCAAAAGACAGAAAAAACATAATGTAATTTGACAGAAAATTGGAATGTGTTGCCAGGCACTAAGGTGGAAGGAAGAAGAGGAAAGAAGGATATCTGATATCCAGTCCCTGATCCCCTGTTTCTTTTGTATTTTGGATAAGGAGACTGGGTGTAAAATGCATGAGCAAACTTAAAAATGGAAACCAGGATGTCCTGAGTTTGGCAAGGAAGCAGATAAAAGGAGTAAATCAAGTTTTTCATTCCCACATGGGAATGATCCTGTACAGATTCACACATGCTTGCTTTCATAAGAACATTACAATCCATGGAATTACCACTCTGAACCTCTCCTCAGAGCATGGAAGCTTTCTCCCAGTCCACGGCGTGTTCTACTGTCTCAACAGAGCAGATCTAACCTGAAGTTTTTGGGCCTAAACTTGAATGTAGCACCTTTAATTCAATTTTCTGAGCCATCATTTCAAAGGTGCAGTACCCACATCATTCTTGGAGTCAGCCCTATAAGGAACACTAACACTCGAACTTGAATGTGCTGTGCAAACGAAAAAAACAAAAATTAATTGAGAAACATGTGCCTAGATCCCTGGGGGCTCTTTCAGGGTTCTGGGTTAGAAAAACAGGCACATATCAAATACCACATCTCTAGACACATAATTGTAAGAGCAGAAAAAACTGGCAATTAAACACACGGCAATAAAAATGCTCTTTTGGGCCTTATTCCTCGAGGATTAAATAAAAATTTTACCCCTTGGAAAGCCAGTAACTCTAACCAGAACCCTAAGCCTACCCAAGTTACTCGGGTAGAAATCACAGTGCAGAAACTCGAGTAAAAATGAGAGTAGAGTAACTCTCATAGAAAGCAAAACAGAGTAACTCTGGTAAAAATGGGAGTAGAGTAACTCGGGCAGAAATGGGAGTAGAGTAACTCGGGTAGAAAGCCCTAACTGTAGCCCTAACCCTAACCATAACATTAGCCCTAACCCTAACCCTAACCCTAACCTAACCCTTACCCTACACAAGTTATTCGGGTAGAAATCAGAGTAGAGTAACTAGAGTAAAAATGGGAGTAGAGGTAGAAATGAGAGTAGAGTAACTCGGGTAGAAAGCCCGAACTGTAACCCTAATCCTAACTCTAGCCCTAGCCCAACGGCTAACATTAAGCCTAACACTAACCCTAGCCCTTACCCCAGCCCTAATCCTAGCACTAAACTTAAACCTAGCTCTAACCCTAACAGTAATCCCTAACGCTAATCCCTAACCCTAACCCGAACCCTGACCCTAGCCTAACCCTAGCCCTACCTACCTCTAAACCTAACCCTAGCCCTAAAGCTAAACCTAACCCTAAACCTAACCCTAGCCTTAACCCTAACCCTAAACCTAACCTAAGCCTAACCCTAGCTCTACCGCCAACCCTACCTGACTTATTCAGGTAGAAAGCAGAGTAGAGTAACTCGGATAGAAAGAAGAGTAGAGTAACATGGGTATATGGGAGTAGAGTAATTGGGTAGAAAGCAGAGTTGAGTAACTCTGGTAGAAAGCAGAGTAGAGTAACTAGGGTAGAAAGAAGAGTAGAGTAGCATGGATAGAAATGAGAAGCGAGTAACTCGGGTAGAAATGGGAGTAGAGTAGCTCGGGTAGAAGCAGAATAGAGTAACTCGGGTAGAAATGGGAGTAGAGTAACTCGGGTAGAAATGGGAGTAGAGTAACATGGGTATATGGGAGTAGAGTAATTCGGGTAGAAAGCAGAGTTGAGTAACTCTGGTAGAAAGCAGAGAAAAGTGACTCGGGTAGAAATGGGAGTAGAGTAACTCGGGTAAAAAGCAGAGAAAAGTGACTCGGGTAGAAATGGGAGTAGAGTAACTCGGGTAGAAATCAAAGTAGAGTAACTCGGGTAGAAGCAGTGTAGAGTAACTCGGGTAAAGGAGAGTAGAATAACTCGGGTAAAAATAGTATAGTAATCGATAACGGGGAGTAGAGTAACTCAGGTAAAAAATCAGAGTAGAGTAATTCGGGTAAAAACTAGAGTAGAGTAACTCGGTAAATCAGAGTAGAGTAATTGGGTAACAGAGAGAGAACTCTGAACGAGTAGAGTAACTCGGGTAGAAAGAAGAGTAGAGTAGCATGGATAGAAATGAGAAGAGAGTAACTCGGGTAGAAATAAGTAGAGTAACTCGGGTAGAAATGGGAGTAGAGAAACTCGGATAGAAATCAGAGTAGAGTAACTCGGGTAAAAATGGAAGTAGAGTAACTGGGGTAAAAATGGGAGTAGAGTAACTCGGGTAGAAATGGGAGTAGAGTAACTCGGGAAGAAAGCCGTAACTGTAGCCCTAACCCTAACCCTAACCCTAGCCCTAACCCTAAGCCTATACGAGTTACTCGGGTAGAAATCAGAGTAGAGTAACTCAAGTAAAGGTGGGAATACTAACTCAAGTAAAGGTGGGAATAGAGTAACTCGGGGAGAAAGCCCAAACTTTAACCCTCATCCTAAACCTAGCCCTAGACCAAGCCCTAACCCTAACACTAACCCTAACCCTAACCCTAGCCTAAACTTAGCCCTAACCCTAACCTAACCCTAACACTAAACCTAGCCCTAACCCTAACTCTACCCGACTTACTCGGGTAAAAATGGGAGTATCTCGGGTAGAAATGGGAGTAGAGTAAATCGGGTAGAAGTGGGGTTAGAGTAACTCTGGCAGAAAGCAGAGTAGAGTAACTTGGGTAAAAATGGGAGCAGAGTAACTTGTGTATAAGTGGGAGTTGAATAACTCGGGCAAGAGTGGGGTTAGAGTAACTCGGGTAGAAAGCCCTAACCCTAGCCGTAACCCTAACTCTAGCCCTAGCCCTAACCCTAACCTACCCGAGTTACTCGGGTAACTCGAGTAGAAATGCCGTATGTATGAGTTCCCTGATAAAAATGGAGTAGAATAACTCGGGTAAATGGGATGTAGAGTAACTCGGTGTAAAAATGGGAGTAGAGTTACTCTGGTAGAAAACCGATAACCTAAACCTTAACCCTACTGAGTTTCTCTGGGTAGAAATCAGAGTAGAGTAACTTGGATAAAAATGGGAGTAGAGTAACTGGTAGAAAGCCCTAACCCTAACCCTAACCCTAACCTACCGTAACCGTACCCCTAATTTATTTGTTATACCATTCAAGCTGGAGTAGCTACTAATTTCTCACTCCATTCAGAGAACTAAGGTACAGAAATCCTAAATGATGTGCCCAATACTGCCTTGTGTATGAAAGAGGCTGGAAAGAGCCCAGTCATCTGATTGTAGCCTTTGGTGAACACCTGAGCCAAAATGTTATAGTATTTCCAAAAAACACAGCTACAAAAACCGGTAAAGAAGAAGTTTAATTTTAATAATTAAAAAATAGGTTCATTCAATGTTTGTCAGCTTAATTCCATTTAGAAATGTATTTTTTCATTACCTGTGGCTGACAGTCGGTGACAGACAAAAGTGGAAAATACTTCTATGTGCTCATGGAGTTTACATAGTAAGAAGCAATTGTCACTTGATGGTGCTGTGGTTCCATGGCTGCCTTTTTCCAGCTTTTTCCATATTACCACATCTGAAGATGCAGAGTAATAATCTTCTCCACGCAAACACAGACTCAAAAGTTCAAAATAAACCATAATATCAAAGTCCTAGCATGCAGCCAGCCAAGAGCAGGTGCTCGGGCCCAAGGAGAAAATGCCTCTGTCTGTCCGTGCATGGTGGGTGCTCGATGCTCTGCTCACAGGGGGGTACAGCCAGGCTCCACGTGCCAAATGAAAGCAGAAATACGGGAAGATCCCACAAGATAATCTGAAACTGGGATCAGAAAGTTTGCAGTGCCACCAACATTGCATTTTCCTGTGTTTGACACTGCTGTTGACAGGAGTGGTGAACCTATAAAGCTGGAGTTGAGATGCCACAGTGAATCGGCAAGCTCACTTTGTAGAAGCACATAGCTGTCAAATATTTACACCTACCAGGAGAACATTAGCCTAATTCGAATAACTGAATTATGTTTGTAGAGGTGTTTGGAAAAAAATAGAAGTTTCAGGGAAGATTGTTACCTAAAAGTATCTTTAGATAATAATGCACAGATTTTCATAATTCCTCCCAAAACAAAGCCCCAAACCATAATCTTTACCAAATTCAATTTTCGTTTCTGGTTATTTTTATTGGAGATGGGAAAGAGGAGGCAGCTGGGAAAATAAATAAGAATGCCTAATTAGTAATGTTGCCCATCACTTCCATTTAAGACTCTGATTGTTTGTTTGTTTAAATTTGCCAAACTTCAACCATCTGGACTGAAATTCCCCGCCTGTAGGATGACTAAAGAAAACAAAAGATAAAAAGAAAACCTATCCAGGCATTTTTTGGGGTGGTAATACAGGAAAATACTTCTTTCTCACCATTGTAAACGAAAATAATGGTATTATTTTCTCTGGTAATTCTGATTCTATTTCTCCTGTATAAAAGGTCTTGAAAAGTAGTAGAGAAAGGGACATTCGGAAAATGTGACTCTTTTTATCTATGTTCCAAAAACTATGCTGTAAGTAGGTCAAATTTAAATACTTCCATTTTTTTTTCAGTATTTCAGTTCACACATGCCCTCAGAAGACTTGTTACTTTAAATGTTGAATCTTCAAAAGATTTTGTTCTTCTGGTCATGCCAATTCTGTGACAGAGAGTCCCTGAAATCTACAGACAAGTTTCTGTGGGCCACAAACTGTTGTGCTGTTGTGCAGATCACATTTTTGGACAGTTACTTTTACCTGGCTTGTGTGGTTGCTGGGTTTTTCTTGTTTGGTGTTTTTGTTTTTGTTTTTTTTTTTTTTTTTTGTTTTGGTTTTTGGGGGGGTGGTGTTTTGTTTGTGTGGTATTTTTTTTTTTTAGTGCAACAAATATAAACACAATGGGGAAAAATGAGTAAAAATTAAACAAAAAAAACCCTAAAAACCCTGGATTGGAATGACTACCAAGAACTGAAGGAGGAAGAGGCTGCATAGAAGATCTGAGAAGAAGGAGGCATGGGGTAAAGGTTTTGTGAAATGCGCAATGAGCTATGAACACCAAACAGTAATTTTCATTAGAACCTGAAATAGCACTCAAAGTTTTCTTTCCCATCACCTTTTCCTCTGTGTGTTTACTTGGCCAAGTTTTTTGGAGGGGGGGGCAAAAAGATGCGCCCTGTGAGAAGCTTCTGGAGCTTCCACATGTCCAGCAGAGCCAATTGCTGTTGGCTCTGAGGATGATGACTATGCCATCTGACCAAACCTGGCCAATTAAAGATAGTGTTACGCCTCTGTGAAAACATAAATTAAGAAGAAATCAAACAAGGGCACCAGGATAGTTTGCCATGGAGGAGGCGAGAAAAATATTGAAGGAGTAACACCAAAGGTCAGTGCAGGAGGGGAGGAGCTGCTCCAGGCGCCGAGCGGGATTCCTTTTGCAGACCGTGTGATGACCATGGGGAGCAGGCTGTCCCCTGTAGCCCATGGGGTCCACAGAGGTGCAGGAGCCACCCGCAGCCCGTGGAGGAGGAGGTCCCCACGCTCGGAGCGGCGACACGGGACAAGGGGGCTTGTCCAGCAGGAGACGCCATGGAGAGAAGAGGCCTTGCCTGCCCGAGATGGAACAGCCTGGCCATCTGACTGTACCCGGTGGACAAGAGAGAGCCACGGTGCACGCAGTTTTGAGATGACTGTCTGCCCGTGGGGGACCACGCTGCAGCAGAATGTGTGGTGCCTTGCTGCTCGTGAGGTGAAGCCACGCCGGAGAGGTTTCATGGAGAACCTGTCTTCCCGTGGAAGGACCCCACAGCAACGCAAGGGAAGGAATCTTCTCCCTCAGCTGTCACAGAGGATACGGTGTGAACTGACAACCCACACCTGTCTTCGTTCCTGCTGCTTTTTGTATGTGGAAGGCAGGAGGAGTGGGAGATGGAGATCGTTTTGAGGGTTGTATTATTATCTCATTCTCCTCTCTGACTTTGTAAATAAATACTTGATTATTTAAGTTTGGCCTGTTTTGTCCATCAAGTGTTCCTCCTTGTTCCTTATCTTCAACTCCATGAACCTTTTGTTAGTTTTTTTTCCCCCTTCGCTCTTCTCTAGCCCAGGTGGTGGTGGGGAGAGCGAATGAGCAGGTGTTGTGGTGCCTGGCTTTTCGGCCAGCATTCCAAACCGCAACATCCTCTCAGATGTATTCATAAATTTTGAGGCCAAGTGTTCTTTCTTAATTCGAGTCTGCACGAATGGCATAAACTGTTATTCCAGTTGTTCAAGTGCTACTAGATGTTGTTGGTTGAACCTGCATTACAAAACTTGATATTCAAGGTGTGTACATCTGACTAAACCAAGAAAGTTTACCACTGTAAACCCCTTAATTTTTGTGTGCAGACAGTGTTGAAAAGAACTCAAACCGTCGCCTGGTAATGCATGACTGTATTTTAATATTAATGATACAGAAGAGGTACACTAACACCGTAGTCCTACCTCCGTGGCGTTTTTGAGCCACCTTAAACCTTTGCAAGCTCCAAGGAAATACTTGTAAAAAGTATTAAAGTAAAATGCTCTGTATGAAAAACAAGCTACAACAACAAAAGTTGAAAGTAAAATTGCCTCTGTGTTGACACATCAAGAGTGCTAAATTCTTCTGAGAAAGAATATTGGAAACTAAGCTTATCAGAAATGTGCAGTCCTCTGTGTGTTTCCCATGAGATAGTAATTGATACTTTTCACACTCATCCTTTCACAGACACACACACACAAAGTATCCCTCTTTCGATGAGCTATTGATGATAGCTTGAACTAGGTTTACACCTCAAGTTTTTTTTTTTCCCTGTAAGAACTACTGCTAAAAGGTTTTCTTAACAGGAGAGACAGATCTGAGGATGTGTACAGTGAACTAGATCTCGATTCACCTTTTTGCTTCCTTGTGATAATCGTGAAGTGGTGCATCATATTTTATTGAAGTACTACTGTATAAATTCAGTATCTTAAAATACTCTATGACTTCCAAATATGTAAATATTTGTACTGGTGGTAAATCATGAGTCTACAATCTCCCTGCTGACAAAACAGGGAGGGTTTTCCAGTGTCCTCTTCCTGGATCTTTGGCAGATTGTTAGACTCTGAAACACTTCACTCCCTGATGTACAACATTCACGCTACTCAAGCTTTTCATACTTGCAGCAGTATTAAGAAGCCACCATTTTAATGCCTTAAGCATACATTGAATGTCTTACACAGGAGATGTTAACATCAACATTTTACATGAACCAAACTGCCAACGTGATTTCTGGCACAGGTTTTAGTGAAAATCAAATAATGTTGAAGGAATGATACCTGCAAAAGAACAATTTCCTAGAGTACTGCGTGAGAAATGCCAAAGCTGATAGCAGAATGCTTCTAAGAGTGTCAAACAGCAGACTCATGAGGACAAGAATAAGAACCAGAACTATGGTTCGATATAAATGAATAAACAGGCATAAAAACCCCTGATGATAATGAAGACAAAAACACACACACAAACACACACAAGCACACACACACACACACAAAATCAGAAGCAAGGAAAAGAAAGAAGAAAAAATGCTTACAGTTGAATTTTCAAGCAGTAATGATAGCAAAATTAAGGATATAAGAGACTGCTGAGCTGGCAGTTCAGAAGGGAAGAGATATTAACTCAGGTGATTCCATCTGTTACTTCCTAAACAAATCTGAACAAAATAAAGCTGAGACAGGTAATGTGATGTAATTATATGTATAATAGATAAAGTTATAACTTAACTCCTTAAACCTGGCAGAAGTATATTAAAGTAGGTTTTATTTTACCCAGGAGGAAAAAAAGTCTTTTCACTTTTGTTCTCTCTTTTATCTTTTATACCAACCAGTTTTGTATTCAATATGTTATTCATTAGAAATTGATCTCAATAACTTAGATTACTGTTGCATGAATATATTAAAAAATTAGTCGAATAAAATTAGTATCTTGGACACAGGTCTTAGTATTGCTGCTAAAATAAACAAGTTAACGACATATCTTAAAATAAAAAATATGATGCTTCTAGATTTAAGCAGAGTGGGTTTGTAAACAAAATGTTTTTAAATTTGTTTTTTCTTCAGTAAATAAGATAGAGTTAGGTATGCTCAAAAAAAATGTTGAAATCCACTACTGTTGGGCCAATGTGTAAAGGTCATGATCATCTGTGTTGATGAGAACTGCATCCAGATTTCCGCAGCTAGCTCCTCCATTCCATATTCCAGTACTCTGCCATTAAAGAAGTGGAGTTTTAATTTATTTTAACCATGTTTTTTTACATTGCCCAAAGCCAAAAATTGCAGTTTCAGTCTGAATTTCATGGTCTTGGAAATGAGTACAAAGACACGCTTAGCAAACGTATTTTCAATTGATCTAAAAAATACTATATTAATAATAATTATAACTCAAACTACTTATTTGTCAGGGATCATTTATTTGTACAAGATTAGGTATATTTGTATAGCCTTGTTACAAAACCCATGAGAATTCCTATGAATCTAATAGTGTAAAACATTTTCTTTCCACTAGGAAGCGATGCAGTGGATATGTAGCTGTCAGAAGTACTAGAACCACCACCACTTCATTCGGGTGTATGGTGCTTGGGGCCTCTGTTATTGCAGGCAGAAGAGAAATGATACCTGGACATGCTCAGCACGAGGAGCTGACGACCACCTAATACATAACACCAAGCCCAGACTAATCTTCTAAAGGATAAAAGCAACATTCACCCTGAGAACAACAGAAATATCACTTAAGCAGTCAATTTTATTTGTTCACTGCCCCCACAAAACGGAAAGAGATAAGTGATCTTTTGCACTAAGCTGTATTTAGAGGAGCTGGACCAGAAGTACAGCCAGTGGTACCCTCAGAATCCTTGTTAATCTGACTGCTTGATCTGATAGGGCTAAAATATCAAATAGCACAACAAATTGTGCAGCATATTTGTATGAGTTTCTGCATCTTACATGAGATCTGACACATATTGTTAATGATTTATATTTACCTAACCACAACCAGCCATAGACAAGTTTATTGGACTCGCAAGGCTTGCTCTTCCCTCTGCATCCCCATAAAGTCCCTAACCCCTTAGTCAGCAGCCTTTAGTTTAAAAACAGAATCCATACTTGTATATTGAAAGATCTACTCATCGAACCCCACTGAATACCCATCAGGCAGGTAAAGAATGCAGACAAATAGAAAAACACTTCCTTTTCTCCCGTCTTGAGAAAGAGTTTGACATGCAGCCTTTGCAAAACTGCCCTTCACAGGCTTAAAAATGGCAACTGGATTCTAGATTTCACACTTAAGTAACAGAGGGATATCAGTCCAGTCCTTGATTGTATGTTTTTACACTATGTATATCAATTCTTCTTGTGGAATCCTGCAAATTACTCACTCTATATCACACAGGTCCTCACACAGTTCCCTCTGTAATGAGAAAGTCCCAATCATCCTCTTCATTCACAATTAGTACAAATCCAATTGCTTTAAAATTCTATGTCCTTTGTGGCAGTCTAAAAAGCAATGAACCTGTATTAAAAGAAACAAACTTTGCAGAGAAGAAGATGCAAAGAAAGTTAAGATTAAAGGCCGTAGACAATATCATCAAAAAAGATATCATGATTTATTAAGGGAATCAGAGTAGTTGTAATTTGCAGCCTCTCATCTGCTGCTTCCACAATCAGTGGATAACCCCATAACATTCTTGTCTGACCATTGGGGGGGGGGGGGGGAGCGGGGGGGGGGGGGGGGGGGGGGGGGGGGGGGGAACCGATATAAACCTTGGGGGGGGGGGGGGGGTACTGGTAATTACTCTTTCTATTAAAACTATGTCCATTACAAAGTGTATTAATCATTATGGCCAATCTAATGATAATAACATGATACAAAAATAATATAATGCAAGTTGTAACAGAGGATTTTTTTATCCAGAAACAGAATTATTAATTAATGCTGCGTCAGCATGCTCAGCGGAAGTGAAATGCAGGCCACAATAAACACAATAGCTCTGGTGGCCTATATTCATCTCATGCTAGATTCACTCCAAAGGCCTTGTCATTCATCTTATATGATGGTTATTGGGTTAGAGCACTGGACAGTAGCCAGATATAATGTGAAACATTGTTTTCTCATTTCAAACTCACTGTAGAAAGAGATGTAACATTTTTCATGCTGAACTAGTAGACCAAGAAAGGTGTGAGAAACCTTTAATCTCAGAAGATTAACTGGGAGTTTCAAGTAATGGCTGATTTATTACGTTTCTTAAGGAAATAGACAAAGCAAATTGGTGTGGTTATATAGGAACAAAAGTTAGAGTCAGTCAGACATCTAGTAATAGTTGCTTTTCTGCTTTGGTGTACAACACCTTTCCTAAATCACAAAAGGTTGACTAGTTTTAGTCATAGGAACATGGAATCATTGTGGTTGGAAGGCGTTTTGAAAAGTCACATAGTCCAATCCCTCCTGTAATGAGAAGGGACATGTCAGATAGTTCATTGTTCAAACCCTGGTGAGCCTGACTTTGAATATTTTCAGAGATGGGGCAACCTATTCACTGTTTCACCACCTTCATCTTAATTATTTTTCTCTGCATGTAGTCTAAACATACATTCTTTCAGTTTAAAAACATTACTCCTTGACCTATCAACAACCGGCCCTGCTAAAACATCAGTCCCCATCTTTCAATAGCCTCCTTTAAGTACTGAGAGCCCAAATGAGTTTGGGGAGTGGAGTTTTCTGTTTTCCCATGCTGAGCAGCTCATACCAAATACCAAGAGAAAGCAGCTTGGTAACTCCATCTGCGATCCCCTCAATCGTGTCGCGTCCCACAGGCGGTCATGAGCTCCATCTTCTCTAGAGGGGAGTGGCTCTGCTCCCCCATCCCCTGTCAAGTTCAGCCACTCGAGAAGTGTGGAAGAAGGGCTGGCATTGAAGCCTGAAGCAGCCCTTTGAGTACCTCAGCCTTCTCCTCGTCCCTCATTCCCAGTTTGCTGCTGTATGATTGGTTGGAGTGCTAGCAGGGTAAGATGCACTTTCTTTGAAACTAGCCCCTTCCTGCTACATCCCAATCCAAATGAGAATAACCAAATATGATCCATTTTTTATTAGCAAAAAGTTACACATCATCCTGTTACTACAGTGCCAAAGTATGTCGTAAAGCCAACAGATTAATACTCTCAGCTTTCATTCTGTCTCCCTTCTATAAAATTGCTTTATTTTCCACAGAATATGAATTTATTTCAGTCCTGACTATTGTCGCTCTTCATAGCAAAAGAGAATGTATTAAATGTTTCCTTTATCCTATTCAAAGTAAAGCTTCTGTATTTTATTTGATAGCAAACCAGGGATGAAAAACCAAAAACCCCAAACCAACAAACCATTAGCAGCCATATGAAACATAAATTGGAGCTGCTGTGAAATTGTATCTAATGCAACAACTCTCCATGCATGATAGTCACAGAACTATTAGATTGGCAGCTTTGCTTTTTTGTCTCCTGAAAGGGCGTGAGCACAGCAAGTAGTCTCAGTGTTTGCTCTGAGGCATAAATCACTGTGAAAAAAACATCTTACTCTATAAACTGGTTTACCACACAACTTCCTTCAGCATCTGCACTCCTTTTATTTAATTACATTGTAGTTTCTCTTCAGATGAAAGATTTCAGTAATGAGATAAGAGATGTTTGTTAATAATCTAGTGCGTTGGTGATCTGTGGTTAATCAAGATTAACCTGGAGATTTTCTGGAGAAGAGGGAAAAAGCCCTCAATAATACAGGACCCCACAATAATAGAGTGTGCTTGGTAATGTTTTAATGTTTGTTTATTGCATGCCATATGTAGGCAGTGTTGTTTGTCAATATATATATAAATATGTATGTGTCTGTGTGTGTGTTATATTTATATAAATTCAAAGGAGTAATTTTACCTAATTCTTATTGTAGATACTACTTTGAATCGTAGACTATGGAGGAGTATATAATGTAATTTTCTGCACCATTCATATATAGGTTACATGGTGTTATCCTGTCAACGAGACTTTTGCTCTTTTGCAACATTGGGAAAAAAATCTGATGGATGTGTACAGAATATCTACTCTCAACTGCAAATTTGTGGGCTTTTTCTGATTTTTAAACATTCATTGGTAAAATTAATTTTAGAAGATTGCTTATTACTGTAAACAATTACACAAAAAAGTTTTGTGTCTCAGCAAACCTGATGATACTGATCACAAAGACACTGTACAATGTGCAGGGATTCTTTAAAAAACGGTATAATGGCTGTGAGTAACTAATGAAGCTACTTCCAGGCTGATTCTTTTGGGTGTTGTCATGTATACTGCCTTCGAAATGTCTGCACATAACTCAGGTATCTGCGACAGTTATAATCCAGATAAAAATGAAAGTTTTGGACATTTACACTCAATGGACAATAGAACGCTGTATCTGTGTTTTTTAAATTCTAGGCATAATTATTCTTTTCGTCATGATAGCAATTAATCTCTAGCGATCATTTTCTGACCAGCCACATACAAACCTGTACAGAGTCCATCAAGACTGTTTGTAGACAGTTCTTTATAATAAGAGCTACAGGTTCTAAATATTCAGGAATGAAAAAAAAATCTAAAATATCCATATTGATCATTATGGGTATGTTGCACTTTTCAGTTATCATAATAGTAATCACTGGCATAGGTGTCCCTTTGCTGAAGAGAAAAGTATTCGATGAAATTAATAATTGAAACTTTTTCTTCCTTAAATGAAAATTAAAATGTATGAGTCCCTCTAAAAAATTGGCTATTTTTATTCTTCTTAATTCTGTACTTTTACTTTACTAGATAGAAAACTTATCACCCAATTATTGTTGTCATTCTGGAGGACTGATTGTCTGATTTTTCTCTGGACACCTCATTGTTATCCTTTGATTTATCTTGGATGTGATACAGCTTTCTCAAAAAGGTCTCAGTAAATAACAACCTCTGTAACTGAATGACACACCAAATGTGAATACGCTAAAAGAGAGTCTCCTGTCCCATGTCTGATCTCATGGTCATAAGCATCATACCTTATCAGCAGAAAAGACTGTTATAGTCATTACCAAAACAAAGGAATCATAATGGTGAATTTAGGTAAAAGCCTCTTTGCAGTTCCCAGTAATATCCAAATTAAGATTTCACAGCAGCTAAGATATTGTCGTATTCAATATTCTGCATTTTCGAGCTATATAAAGATGAACACACAGAAAACATATCTAACAAATAAAATACATTCGTTTGATCATGATTTAGTACTTCTATAACCTATGAATGGAACTACACACCTGGTTTTGGCTCCCAAATACAACCATGCAGAAAGGTTTATCACTCCGGCCATCACTTACGTAATACAGATTGACCCAGCAAGTGAGGTTGCAAGGATGACCATTGCTCAGATTTGCCAGCTGAGTATATATTTACGATCGGCTACCACCTCGGGAAAGAAACAGCCAAGTTCGTTTAAACATTCATTTTGACTGAAAGATATGAGCAGAAATTGGTGGAGCTGGCGAGACATGGCAATTGGTGGTGTTATGGCAAATGATGAATCTCAGACTGATACCTCTCAGGGGCAACTCAGGAACTGAGAAAGTCATTTGTCTGTGTCGGAATGTACAAGACTTTTTTGTTCAGTATTCTTGACAGTAAATTTTTATTTGGAACCTATAGTAAAAGGAGATCTTGGGCTCTCTCTCACTCTAGCTGCTGAAGTGATTCTGGTGCTTGCATTACTGAGTTTTGAAATATGAATTGCAGGACTCACAATCTCAATAGGGAATTCCATTTCCAGTCCATGAACGACGTAGCCAACTGTCTTTTTTTTCGATTTTTATCTGCCTGGCAAAATGCGGGGCAAATAATCAGTAATCACACGCAGGACCACATCTTTCTCAGTGGGTAAGCATACCTATTTCATCCACAGTTATCTTCGTTGTAGCTGCTCACGGTAGCAGAGCTCTAAAGATTACATTCAATCTCATCGCTGATCAGCCCATTCACACCCGGTTAAACTCTCACAGAACAAGTGAGGTATCTTAAAACGTTCTGGCTCAAGTAAAGATCGATTGAAAACACTGTACTCTGGTGCTTCAGTGTGCTGGCAGCTGCTAGCTCTGGAGCTGCCTTAATTAAGTCATTACACAGGTTTTTCCCTCGACTTACCAAGGAAATTGGAAAAACAACAATATGCATTTTTTTATATACTACGATTTTGATAGTGGACGTAATGCTAATAAGGCACCATTGTGCGGGTTCAGATGATTATCAAAATACACTGTTGATTAAACCAATAGGGTTGACAGAGTTCCGGTGTTCTGCGTGTCTGGCAGAATAATCAACCGGACAGCGACAGCTGCAATTTCCTCCCATTCTCTGTAGGTAGTTGAGTTACAATATCTAAAGGCTTGCATCCGAAAAGCATGCAAAAGAATCATCGTTCTTGGAGGTGTAAGAATCAAATGACAAGTGCTAGCTACTTGAAGGCACGGTTTCAGTGCCAGAAACAATGTCTAATGGGCGTACGGCAATATCATGTTTTAAGAAGCCTTGGGCTATTGCTCTAACTCCTAATCCCTGTGACAAGAGCTGATCTCTAGCCTTCGTAGCATTTAAGTCAGAAGAACCACATTATTGCCAGTATGGAAAACAGGACAGTGCATGTGGACAGACCAGAACTCTAGAACGAACTGTGCGGAGGCCGAGACTTCAGGATTTGTGAAGGAACATTCATTATGAAGAGAAATATTCTAAGGTGAGAGGCTGTCTTCAGAGAGTAGATCACATCTGGGCTTTTTCAGACTGATTTACAGGTAAAATTGTAATTTTGCCTAAGTCAGACTTAGTTTTCATGTCCTAGCAACTTCACAGCAAAAAGTCACAGCTTCCTTGTTTCCTACCTCCTGCAGGAGTAAAATTTTCAGGCATACAAACCCTCACCAATGAAAGCACCCAGAGTTATTTCAATGTTGTTTGAGTGGTTCTTCTGAATAGCAGCTGCACTCAGACAGCTAATGCGATCTAAGAGGCTAGAGCGATTGCTGTCTGTTTTCATCCACAAACCTGCCTTCTGTAATGAGGCATCAGGGGATTCACAGTTGTAGAAGTATCAGGCAGTGCTTTGAACAACGTAAGGTTACGAGGTACTTTGATGACTTTTAATTCAGTAACCGGTATTCAGATGTAGGGCACTGAAATCCTGTTCACCATGCAAAGTGGGCACCAACCAGTGAGGCAAAGGTAGGAGCAACCCTGGCTCACATCTCTCCACACACAGGACATGCATGGATTGGTGTTCTCCTTTCCTCATACTCTGCAAACTGCACAACATTGTTTTGATTTTTCTGTTATCAATATTGTTCTGTCACATTTATTGTCAAAGAAAGTTTCAGAACAAAGAAAGACTGTGTCTTTTGAGCTCTGTTTTTGTTTACCACCCTTTGGATTGAGACAGGAAGGTGCAATAAAACACTGAAGATCTGAGCATAAGAGCTCGAGCAATGTCCTACATTAACACATGCTTCCTTACTTATCACTTTCAACTCAATTTTGATTTATACTGGGGTTCGAGTCATGACACATCAAATTCTAACTAATTTTTTTAATACAAGCTCATGATACCATTAAACCTGAGTTTTGATGGTTTCTAAGCAGAGAACACCTATGAGTTAATTAGATAGATCGACGACACCTAACTTAAACCAAGCAGCAAATTTGGATAATAATCATGAGACTAAATTCTGTCACTTTTTATGAGATGCGCAAACATATAAATCATACGTAACACCCAAGATCACTTTTATGAAAGGATTACCAGATAGGGAACGACACCAACGGTTTTATAAAATAATTTCATGCTCCCATGCGCTTAAATAGCATTTTTTCAGAAGACCCATTGCAGAAACAGGAAATGACACAACGACGCAATTAGATTTGTTGCAAATATTTAAGATAAATATCAATTTTTGCGGATATGGAAGCCATATCCCAAAGAGAGCTGACATTATTGATGCATTCAACAAGCCTAGGATAACTCTTAGAAGAATTCTGGTTCCTATTACGTTATAGATAATTGAATTGTGGGGACATTGTTTTAATCTTTGCAGTTGGCTTTGCGTTCCTCCTATTTGACCACTAAGAAATACTACATAGTATCACATCATATAATACAAGCATTTATTTGATTACTGAAAATACAAATGAAAATTACATGGATACATAAACAACACAGATACAAGTCCATTCCCTCATTCACAGAACGTCTCTAAAAGGCACACAGAGAAACTCAAGTTGCTAAAAAAGCTACCTTTAATGTCTTACAAATTCTGGGATATTTGGGGACACTGAGAAGGTCTTCCAGCTTTGCAGTTCAAATAAACTTATTGAAACACTAATCAATTAGTATTGCACATCCACAAATATGTGCATTTGTTTTTGCTAGCTATACTATAAATAAGTTATTATATTCTAGCTTAACCGTCAGTTGGTATGTCTAAAATATGGTCAAGTAAAATGAGAATATCCATTCTTATCTTAATTTAATATCTAATTGTCCTTGTTTCAAACCCTTCATTATCAGAAAGTGCAGAATAAAGACACACCAGGACTAAATATGAGCATTTTTCCTATTTTGTTATGACAGTTTCTTAAGAAATGTTAATATTATTTTGCAGGACTGCGAACAATACAGCAATTAAAAATTGAGGAAATCAGTAATACTAGAAACTATTTTCGGGGAGTACTTTGGAAAAATATACATTAGATACTGTGCCATCTCCTGGTCTGAAGAATGCAGGTATTTAATTGTATCTGCTACGTGTTTTGGCACACTGGGCTCACAATGAACCTAATCTGAAGGTACTGTAAACAATGCCTCGGGAAACAGATAATTCTAAACTAGAACAACCATAACAAGGGAAAATGAGACATCTTCCCAGAGAGTAACCGATACAACAGTCCAGAAAATGTACAAGCCAGGAAACTTATTCTTCAGGAAGGTTTGCTTTCACACTTTTTTGTGAAGATATATTCATGGGCCCTGATGGACATGCAATCCAGATTAACTGAGGGGATGAGATATCATTGGCAAGTGCCATCCTCCATCATTTTTTGAATCCCCGACTTGAGAAAAGCACATGTCACTGCTGTCTTCAAAAGACAGGGCAAGAAGGAGCGACCATGGAGTCACAGGATAGTCAAAACCTGACTTTGATCTCTACAAAGGTGCTGGAGAAGCCTAATCGCAAACCATCTCCGGGCTCATTAAGACAAGCAACCATCAGCGAACATTCAACTACATTGCTTTCATTTGGGAGTCTTCATTGACCAACTTGATAAACTTCTTTGTTGAAGTGATTGGCCTGGTGTCTGAGGCTGTGTCTGCCTGAACTACCAGTAGTGCCTATGACTACCTCCTTTTCTCCAAGTTCATAAGAGGAGCAGAGAGTGAAGGAGAATGAAAATTAGCTGATTGATGGTCAGATGGTGCTGATGAGCAGCACAATTTCTGGTTTGATAGCCAGTGCACAACAGCAGTGTCTTAAGGGTCAATCCTGATCCAGTTCTGTTCAGAACTATCATATGAATATAGATGAGGGTCGAGGTACCCTCAGCAGATTTGCAGGTGACACCAAACGGGGAGCATGCCATAACCATGCCAGAGGCATGCTGCACCAGAGGGATCCTCGGCAGCGGAGAAAGCAAGGCCTTCAGGAAAATTTAGGACACCTTGATCGAAGAGGAACCCAGTTTCCCCTATCCCCAGGTTCTGGGGGCTGCGAGCTGCAAAAGAGTTTGGCAGACATAGACTGGTGGTCCTGGTGAACAGCCAGCGTGGATATCAGAAATGGGCTCTTGAATGCAAAGGCAAATGGGCCACAAAGGATGATGAGGTACTGAGAGGGAAGTGGAATCAGGCTCTAAGTCAGCGTACCGTGGCAGGACGCAGAAGGCAATGGACACAAACTTAACCACGAGAAAGGGCTCCTCTGAACACAGAAAACATTTTTTGCTGTGAGGATGACCAAGCACTGACAAACAGTTTGCCACAGAGGTGTTGAGTCTCCCTCCTCAGAAATACTCAAAAGCTGTGTGGACACAGCCATGGGCATGTGCTCCAAAGTGGCCCTGTCTGATGCAGCCAGGATAGACTAAAATGACTTACAAAAGTCCCTCCCACCATTCTGAAGTGAGTCTGTGAATTTTTTGATGTTTTTTTTACTTAAGTCACGGATGTGTTTAGAATATGAAAAATGTCCATCCTCATTATCATTTGGTGTATTTTAGGCTAGTAATAGAAGAGAATATGTCTCACTGACGACAGCCCCCACTCCTCCCCCAAATATTAAATTTTACAAAAGGTCCTAACCTTTTAAGAAGAAAACTGGCTACAAGGATTTCAGACAGCAAAGAAAAAATCCAAAAGTGAATTAAACTCAAATAACAGAATTTGATCGGGTATTTTCTTTAAAACCTCCACTGTGCAACCAATAATGACAACGGTATAATTATCCCAATTGTTGTTCAGTAGATAGCAATCTTATTACTGTAACAAATATGTGTTAACATAAATCGCTTTTTATGATGGCCTTTTGTGCAAAAGCTACAAAGCACTGTATAAAATTAACAATTGGAAATTAATGTTCGGTACCTTAGTTCAAACTACTACCTTCCCACCTGGCTGTGGAGAATGCAGAGCCAGACATCTGTGGCCTTCCAGTCCTCCTCATAGAACTATCAAAAAACTTTATTTACAGATTATCCCCTCATATGAACTGGAAATATGAAATCCACAGAATCTATGAATATGTCTATTTAATCTCTTCTGTATCATTGTAGTGTTCAGTCCATGATTTTTCTGACATTTACTGTTCATAATATCATAAATCTTTTACAAGTTTTGTCTCTTTGTACACTAATCTAACCCTGGTAAGTTTTGTTTTTGTTTTTTAGGGTTTTTGACTCATACCAAAACTAGCTTAATCTGTTGGCATGGTGCACTTAAGTATTCCACTTCCAGTACTACGTAAAAAAAAATCTTCAAAGCCATCACTTTCCTCCTGGTAGACTGCTTCTGTACATAATCTTATTATCATTCCATTCTAACTTGATTTTAATTTCTCTCTCTCATTCACTAAGCTCTTTCAACTTACCAATAGCAATGACACTCTAAACAGGAAACAATACAGGTAAAATAGTCTAATCTTTGCTAGCAGCTCACTGCAATTTGCAGCATTGCCTAAAACTAGAGCTCTGCTCCTCAAAGTACTTTCGAGTTTGGTTTCAAGGCATTTTTCTAGTTTAATAAGAGATAACCTGTTGTAACATAAATAAAAGTCTGGGTTAACGGATCATAGTAAGAGATTGTATTTCTCTAGAACAGAAAAAATGTCCCCCTACTCATACCAGTTGAAACTAGATGTACAGACCTACTAGAGAAACCCCACAGACCAGGTGTGGTAGTGTAGGTGCTTCACATGTCAACAATGCTTCTTCTATCTTATAATTTGCAAATTTTCTGGGGAAACAGTTATTTTTAAGGTAGTTGACGACTTAAATTAAAACCAGAAATACATCTAGAGTTCTTGAAGTACTATTTCAGGAAAAAGATCTTTTTCCTGCTGATTGCAGCATTACACAGTTCTCATTTAACCACCTAGGTCGCAGATGCAAGTATAACAAATTCCCAGGTTTCGCCCGATTCTTTGATTAAAGTCATGATTTTCCTAGTCTATTAAATACGTATTTTGAGACAGCTGCCCTGTCCTGCTGGATCGGTAGCATGGCTCGATGACTTATTCAGGGACACACAAGAGCATAAAGGGACATAGCTTTCAGCCGTTATGGAACTTTTTAGGATTTTACTTTAGGACCCCTCTAGTGGATTCTCCAATCTTAATTCAAGTATGCCCACTGCCAGCAACAACCGTTAAGGACTCACACTACAGTTTTGTTGAATAACCCTTATGATATAGAAAATTGATAGACAAGCATGGCTGGTGATGAATACCTGACTGCAAAAACGTATCCCAAAGCAATAACAGGCAGTTCCTAATCCCCAGAAAAGTACAGAACACAAAGAGTAGGTTTTTTACTGAAATAGGCATCCCTGGGATGAGAAGAAGGTCAGCTCATGGACTGATCCGCAGTTTTACAATGGAGTCTTGCTGACTTTACCCATCTCAACTACTTGTTTATACATTCTTTGTGTTTATGTGGAGTTTAGCACTCTTGTCATGCCTGCTTTTGTTACTCGATTAGTGCATAATTCCTCACTTTGCTATTAAGATGCAATCACAAAAATGACAGAGCACATGCCCATGAGGGCTGCGCCTACTGGAGGATAGGTAACTTGGGATGGAGGTGTGCATGATATACAAATTGGGTAAAATGAGCCAAGTCATTGGAGGAAGAGCCGACTTCACTGCAACGCAGGCTCACCAGCAGGCCACCTCTCCTTCTCTCCCTGTGACAGAGTGCGTTCACCTGCAGACATATAGTTGTTCTTTGAAACAGATAGATCACCATGAAAGTACTGCTAGCAAAGAAAATTTTAAAAATCCCACTTTCTGAAGCAACAGTAAGAAAAGTTTCACACCTCAAGAAGTCCTATGACAGCCTCTCTATTCCTATCTGTGAAAATTACAACACAAGATATGTGGACACAACCTGCCATTTACTACTAGAACAGAGAAGTGTACATTCTCTAATTTTTAATCTCAAACATATTCTCACGTTGAATATGTTCTCTTGTATTAGGTCAGGAAAGCTGTGCGGTGTTAATCCAGAGTGAATAAATACACATAGACAGTGAATGATCATGGTAATTTTGTTGGGATGGTTGTTTTCCAAAGTGCAAACAGTACTCCTCAGCCTCTACTGTCAACGCAACAGGGAAAAGTACACGAAACTAAGATTATTTTTCCTTGACTTAATATATATCTTTGTTTAACCCTGGTGACAGAGCAAGTTTTGTTTGCGTTTTGATGTGGTCAGCAAAAGTGGGTTTACCACACAGTATTCTGATTAAAGGAAATTAGCATATTCAAGATCAAATTTAGCAACTTGGTCCTAAAGAAAAAAGTGATAACTGGAGGATAACAAAATGTATTTACTACACAGGAAACACAGAATAGCACAAGGAGAGCACTCAGTCCAATGCAACTCAATGTCTCATCGAGATGTGAAGATAATAAGCATTCTCTGTCAGGTTATGAGCAACCAAGGATTGGTGAAGAGATGATAAAACAGGGGTTCATTTTTTAATTGAGGTCAACATTATTTAAGAGAGTCACAGGCAAAGAGGAATAGATGGGCTCTGTCCTACATTTTTCATAGATCAGATGAAGGACAATAAATACGGGGAGGGACAAAAAATCAT